>CATKHO010000011.1:0-210690 GCA_949752695.1 Melanostoma scalare | reverse complement strand
TGACGTCGTTTAAACGCCTATATATAAAATAGACCATGAATCTATGTATGGTATATCAACTAAATAAAATTTTTTTTTGCAGATTTATAATGGCAGAAGGAGATAGGAAAAGTGATTGTGATGGAAAAAAATATTCTGATGAGACACTGCGCAACACAGCAGCATCACAATTTTTCACAACTACTCAAATCAATCGCCTAAATTTCTTCTTTGAACAGCAAGGAGATGTCGTTCATCGTATCTATAAAAATACTAATACCGTTTGTGGCATAATGGTTTTATTTATTGTTTTTAACAAGCTTTTGAAAGATGTACGAAGTGTGATAATTAAAAGTGAACACATCTTTAGAAAGAATCTTCTGTTACCTGTAACATTTGATGATCTGTTGTTAAAGAAGTACCGTAAACTTTGCACAAGCGGGGAGTATATACTGAAATGTAAATACTGTGATTTTATATCGCACTTGTCCTATACAATGGAGCATATGGCCTTTGTTCACGATCGACACTTTGGATTTGGGTTGAAAGCCAGTAATCCACCAAAAAAGCTTAAAAGAAGTTCGTCTCCGTCGTCCGCAACATCTACATCATCTCCTTTGAAAGCACGCAAAGATACAGCCTACTTGTCACACTGTATTTTCCAGACTGCAAATTCTGGGGGTCGTCATCTTTTCCGCGATCATTTTACATCACTAACTAATTATAGATATAAACAATTGGATGTTTTGTTTGGTAATCCTTCGAATCCATTGAATAGTTGTTACAGTAATTACATACAGCACCTATCAAAAAATGGTAAAATCTATACCCTAGATAATTGTACTCATGAGCAACAAATTGAGTCTGAGACGGTAATGTGTCCATGCATAAAAAAGTCGATTTTGTTCTATCAAAGTTTTCACAATAATCTATTCGATATTCTTAATACAATAAATCTAACTAATTGGCGAGAGAGTCGTTTCGAAGCTATTGGATATATTAGACCTCAAAAACTAGATAATCCGAAAGATGATGATGGAGTGAGTCTATCTCAGTTTAAATACCAGAAAAAACGAAAACATACACGCACCGTGAATAGTACTGACTCTATCTATAAAACCTTCAAAGAGTTAATACAGAATGTTTATTTTGATTTCTTCGTTAAAGAGTCTCTGGAGGTTATTCATGTCCAAAACAAAACAGAAATGATTGATTTATGCAACGACGATGATGTTGGTGACAACAACAATGAGAATCAGTTAGTGGTCAATGAGGTGACATTATCCTCAAATGCAACTGCTTCATCTACTTTTAACAATCATCACATTCTGCAACTACAACCACAGCTTAATATGCAGCATTCAATTCCCTATGGAAATCTGTATAATCCTGTATACTACGTAATTGTGAGTGATGATAATCAACAACTGAATGGTGATAAAAATCAGAAACAGATGATGGAGACTCCAGTCGATGACCAAAATCAAGAATTAAAGCAGCTACAGCAATCAGTGCAATTACCAGAGGCAGTACAAGTGCAATTAACAGAAACAACACAAAAAATAAATACTCAGCAGGAATCTCAACGAGTTGTTCAGTCACAAGAGGACCAACAACTACACCTAGAGTCAAATGAAAATTTAATTCTGAAAGAGAAAAATAAAAATACCACAGTTTGTAGGAAAAGACCACTGAAAAAGATAACCCCTATTTTACCTAAACCTACGCTTAAATCTACACCATTAATTCGGCCCACATCACAGCTTCCAGTGCTTTTGCCTACTATCATCACACAAAATAGATCAAATTCTATATCTCCTACTAGTAACCTCACACAAAATAGATCAAATTCTATATCTCCCGGAAGTTTAACAGATTTATCTGATTCTAAGAACTTGTCAATTGATGTAGTTTTTGCGTCATTACTGGCATCGAAATCGACTGAAAGTCTGGACAATGTACAACGAAAAGATGTCGATGTACAGCAAAAAGATATGCAAAAAGATATCGATGTACAAGAAGATGACCAACACAAAGATGACCAACACAAAGATGACCAACACAAAGAGGACCAACAAATAGAGGACCAACAAATAGAGGACGGAGAAGACCAGCACTTTGATGATTTTGCAAACAGACAATTCGATCTAATTAAAAATTCAACTGATGCTAGCGTTGTGTCAAAAGCAAATAATGCTGCTAGTCCTAATACTGTTCTATCAAACGCTATAAATTCCGGAGATGAATCGTTAATATATGCGCGCGATGTAAACGTATCTCTAATTACATTCCGCATACCGACACCAATTCCACCATCACAACCCACAACTCCTTTGCCTTCGGCTTCTCCAACATTTATTCCATCGAGTCCTTTATATCATCCATCCAGTCCTTTACATTGTCCACCAGATTTAAGAACTTCAATGTCTTCTGATTCTCGCTCATCACATACACCTGTGCCATCCTTTCATTCGTCGTCGTCTCCTTCTGTCTCACCCTTTGCAACTACTCCTCCCTTACCATCTACCAACGAAACAATACAAGTTCTGTCTAAATCTAAGTCGTCACCTGAACAATCCTCTCCAATACAATCCTCTCCAATGCAGTCGTCTCCATCACAATCGGCTCCTTCTACTACATCACCATCTACCCCAGTACGTCAAACAACATCTAAACTAGGAATTGCAGCGGATACATCACCTGTGACTCCAATTACTCAAGTTTTCAGATACAATACTCGGCTAAGCTCTCAACGACAAAAGTTAAGACGTTCAAATCATCGCCTTATTCATAAAAGTAAAACAAAATCTCCGATTAAGACTAACAACAACAAGAATAAAAACAAAATCAATAAAAGTAATAAAAGACAACGTTCAATTTCTAACAATGAAGAAAATCAAACACCTCAAATTAAAAGACCTCGTACATCTATTGGGGCAAAAGAATTAAAAGCGTTAACATTAGATATTCGTCCTGAATCGTTATTAAATTATTCAAATATAAGGACACGCACTGAAGCTGCTCGAATTAGAACTCAACTTTTGTTACAAGAACAAGGTAAGTTAAAAATGTAATTGAACTCTATGTGAGGGTAAATTTTTTTTGTATTGCATACAGATAGGGCCTTAGACCTGAGACCCATAACGCGATCGATTGATCTCTGTAATATCCCACCAAGTAACATGACTGAGTATGATCCAAATGCGTCTGATGATATAAATGCCTGTGATGAGTTGGTGCGTGATGAAATATTGCGTGATGAATTGTTGAATCTTCATAATGAACGACGGCGAGATTATCATCAATCAATGGATAACTATCAGTCAGATGAATTTTCTGAAAATAACAGGACAGCAGAAGATGACGACGACGACGATTGGCACAATATGTGGTATAACTCACATCCACCGCCAGCTCATATGCCGTTGCATACACCGTTAGATTATAACAACTCTATACAAAATGCACTACAATTTAACGAGCTTAACCAGGCTATGTCTGCTGCCAATATATCAAACTCGTTATCACCATCACCGCTGCCGCCAATACAACCACAATCACCTGCATTTATACCACCACCGCCACAAATTGGCAGTCCTCAGCCTACAATTGTAAAAGTTTTCGAAAAATACGTATTTGGTAGCAGTTTATGGGATCCCATCAAAGGTACGTTGAAATAATTTTATTAACATGCGCAAAGGTGAACTGACTCAAAAGATGATCTCAACTGATGTTATGAGCGTAACTTAAATGAACTTAGGTGAATAACAATAAATTTTTAATTACAGAATGGGACGATTTGTATGAGCTGATAAGTAGTGTGGAGAAGATAAATCTGCTGGTTGATCAGTATTTGTTACATCAACAAGACTTTTTTAGCTATATTACCGATACTGATCAGCGTTTTAGAGCGTTTTTACAATGCTGCGAAATAGAACAAAAACTAATGACTAATGATTTAGATAACTCCCGGTCTGATGATCATGTTGAAGACTATGGTCCAGATGAGTTTAGAGATATGGAAAGATATTCATTTACAGCAATACAAAATAATCGTATCTCGAACCAACTACCTTTTACCTATGAATTAAGTATGGGGACCTCACCTCCTCCTCATCCTCCTCAATTAAATGCACAAGCTACCATAGCAAAATTTACACAAATGCCAACGATCGCAGAATACTCCTCTACCAGTCATTTCAGAAGTCACTCTACCGGTCATTCCGGAAGCTACTCTAGGAAAAGCCAGTCTCGAGCCCAATCCGGAAGCCAATCCATAAACCAATCCATGAACCACTCTAACCAATCCATGAGCCAGTCTCGATCTTTGTACTTTGGTGCGACCAACATTCAGCAGATACCAACACCGCCTCTGTCACAAGAAAAAGAATTCGAAGACATTATTAAATCTTTTCAATTTGAAGTTTCTGATACATTTAAAGCTAGTCGTGAAAATTTTATTAATCAGATTCTTTTGACTGAAATACAAGAGATATTAAATAGTGAAACTGTTCAAACTCAGGAATTAAGTGCAGTTTTATCGCAATTAAAAAAATATATTGACTACAACAATCAAACTCAGCCTTTAAATCAGTCTTTAAGTACTGATATTGTAGTTGAGCCTGTAACTGAACCTGTAATTGAACCTGAATCTGTAACTGAACCTGAAATTGTAATTGACCCCGTAATTAAACCTGTAGTAAATAAAAATGATTAATGTAAACAGTATCTTGTTGGTTATATTCTTTCTTACAATCTATACGACGTTCTATCAGCCAGTTCAAGAAATTGTATCTGTATTTAATTCTGTCAAACCTAATATTAAACCAGACGAGGGTTTTAACAACAGTTCAGTAGAACTCGCCAGTAAGACAAATGTACCACGTCTACCAATCAACAATATAGGTATTGACAATAGTGTGTGTCTAACTAAAGGTCTTTATTTAGGACCTGAGGAAAAGTTTGAAAACTGTGAAGTCCTGTGCAATCATACAAATGTTACATATCGTTTTCTAGACGAGAAACAACAGGTCATCTTTAATGATGAAAAACTTAGACCAGGAGCATGGTGTCTACCATCTGAATACAACTCTTGTAACCTTTCGGTATCAAAAATAGTTTGGGGTGCTGACGATCGATGGCGCTGCATTCCACGTTATAATTTATTTGGAGGAGCTGGTAATAATCAGATAATAGGTTGCGGTGGACGTCTGCGTAATACTGAAACAAATCAGGTCTATGTAGACTATATACCCCCAAATCTAGAAATCGATATTGATCGAAAATGGTTTGATGAAAAACAACAAAGAAATCGCTACGTATATGAATGTGATGAGCTACGAGACTCACATAATAACCTTTTGATATCAAGTGATCTTGAAGATAGATTTCAACCTGTAACTAATTATTGTGCCAAGTATTTATATCGCACGGATAAAGCGATTCCAAGATTTATTAAAGACGAAGCTGAATGTGTCTGTACTGCTCCATTAGTTAATTTAAACAATGACGTAACACTTCCGTGTGTTTCATGTCCCGAAGGAATTGGTGTTGTACCAAATACATTGCGTAAAAATCAGCCGCTCTTAACATCTAAATTGTGTATTCAACGTAATTCAAATCTTCAAGACATAACAGATAACAAAATAACAGATCTATGCGGTATAGACAATTTTAATGCTCCTTATGCTGCATGTCTATCTATTAATATTCTTGTGGCCAACGCTGAAAATCCTACAGAACAATTTGATCCAAGTCAATTCTTAAAATACATACATGCCTGAAAATCCTACAGAACAATTTGATCCAAGTCAATTCTTAAAATACATACATGCCCGAAAATTCTACAGAACAACTAGCTATATAAACACACAACCTCACATCCACATCTCACTTTGCCTACTAATTTAACTTCTTATCAAACGGTACTGTATATCTAATCCTCTATCCAATCACAACCCTTCATCTTCTTTCCTTCCTCCACGCTCCCTGCTCCATCACGATTTTACCATACTGAGCAAAACGAATTCAATAAATGGTAGTGTTGAGCACCCTTTTCCTAGATATCAATTGGGAACCACGTCCCGACACCCCGTAAAACCCCGTTTTACCTACAAGAAAAAAAGTGCCTGCGAAATCGTCGTTTCTGAGTCATCAGACGACGAATTCGCATGCCAAAAAAGTGGATACTATAGAATAGGGAAATACACATTTTGACCAGTGCCGTCTCCTGACGATGAGGAGGTGCACATTTAGGGGGTTCAGGTGTACCATTTGGGTGACTGAGGGGGACTGAGTTACTTGGGTAGCGGCCCTGGATGTGTGGATGGGTTAATGTCTGATCAGTTTGTGCATTTCAATTTTGGTGTTTCGGAACATTATGCACCGCCAGCCAATCAGAAGCCGAGACGTCATTCTATAAAGAGGTGTAGTATTCAATATACTAGAGGTGTAGATTGTAATAATGGATCAGTATGGTTTAGATAACGATAGAGGTACAATGGACATTAAGCAGCGCATTAAACTAAATCGAAGGTGTGAAATATTTTGAAGTGCGAAATGTTTTTTGATTTATTTTTTTTGATGATGTCGCATTCTATGTGAATGAAATTAGAGGAGCATTCGCTTAGGTATTATAATAAGGCAATGAATATCGTCAACATATTAACGTATCTGGGACTTCTTGTCGTACTTGTTTTAGTAATGTGGGGTGTTTTTTATAGTTCTCTTTACGGAAGTGCACATTCAACTACTCCAAATACTCCTAAAGGTTTAGCTGTGACCCATTCCGAAATAGCTTCATATAATATGGTAGCATTACGCGTTGGTATAGCACAGCCGCTTTCTCGTGAGCATTTAGTGTATTTTGGTGAATATAACACAGATTTTACAAAACCTCCTCTAGCAGTTCTTCCAGAGTGGGATTCTGATAGTGCTCAATGTGCACGCGTTTTCCTATTTATCGAAAACTTGATTCGTTGTTTCAATCGTCAAGAAAATTCAGAGGCATTACTCAAACAAAAGATTTCATATATTCAGAACTTTATTGATCGCATTCTTCCGTGGTTCAATAAAAACACACAGTTTATTGAGGAGGTGCCATTTGGATTAGTGTTGAGTCCATTTACAGTACTCCTTCCTCGTTTGTTAATTTCATATTTGATAATGATAGGCAAAGATGGCGGATCGGTTAAGAATGCAGAAGTTTTGCTGCTACTCAAGAGACTTGTACCTACTCCAAACAAATCTTTAGGTATTACCTATACAAATTTTATGTCGGTCTATACTACTATCGCGTATTTAGTTCAAAAATTAGTAGAGCAACCTGAGACTTTCAACCAAACAAAATCACGCCAAAATATAGCCGATGCATGGGATTTTATGAACCCACAATTTACAAACAACAAAAAACTTGTATCAAATCGTTGGTATCGCGATTTAACGTTCTGTATTGATAAGTTTGAATTTTCGTATACCCCAATTATAACCCTCGTAGGATTTTATTCAACATTGTGGGTGGGTTTAGGGCTTCCATTTAGTGGAGCCGGCGTCTTCAGATCAGCTCTTAGTAAACTACTTCATCCTAAAATTGATACTATACCCAAATTTGCTTTTGCTGGCTACTGCGAAACAGACATCGATTTTCGTTACTTTAACTCTGTAAGCAACTATGGTATACAGGTTTATCCTTCAGTAGGTGTTGGTGTCTACAAAGATCCTAATTTCTATTTCTATATTAAACTAGTTAAACCTAATCAGACTTTAATACCGGTGGCTAGCAATATCAGTCGCTACGAAGCTTTATCTACACTTTTTTCACGTAAGATGTTCTTCACACATAAAGAGATAGATATTACAGCCGATTGCACAACTGCACTAGATGCCGTTAATCTTATCTACGATAACAAGGCCAAGTCAATTATTTCATCATACCCATTGAAAGTTATGGGACCGCCCGAATCAGCTAGTGTTATAGGTATTATTGACTATACAATGATTTGGGTCAACAGCTATTATGTACCAACTTTAGTAGATGCACAAGTATTTGAAGTAGGTATTATGGCCAAATTTGGTATCCATCAGTATTACCAGATTGAAAACAAGGGTACATCAACACTAGATTTCTTAACACCGTCAGACACACGCGGAAATTATATGTATAACACAATTTTAACAAGTGGATCTAAAGGACCTATTTCTATTGCGCCAGGTGAAACACAAACATTCTTCGCGTATCAAAAACTTAGCCCCAATGTCAATCCTGAACTATCAGGTGCTACGAAGAACAATACCGAATTCACCTTCAGGACACAAGAAAACAAATATACAATTACCTTTAATGCTGCCGAACAAAAATTATTAATTCAGCCACAGAATGTCAAACTTCCATCCATGGTCATTACTGATCTTCCAGACACAAATAATACTTTAGTATATCAGGGTAAAACATATGTTCGCAATCGTAATAACCTAACATTCTACTCACAGTAATCCCATATGATTTTTGATTAAAGGGATCACCATTTTTTTTAATATTTTTTTGTAGCTTCTATTGTTTTTTGTAGCTTCTATTGTTTTTTTGTATTTTTAATCGTAGACTACAATAAGAATAACAAAAATGAGTTTGATTGATAGTGCACATTTGAATCAGCTGGATTTGTTTGCATCTGATATTATAATACCAGACGGGTACCGAAACCTATCATCATCATCTCATGCTAATAGTCTAGCAAGAAGAGCGTTTAGTAGCTGTTCTATACCCTTTAACAGATTGTTTGTGACAGTAATAACAGCTGGTCTACTGGCTGTACGACTACTAAATAATGTAGATATATAAGTTGGAATAATATCACATAACCTCCCCAATTATAGCAGTGACCATTACTCGATAAAGATTAAATAACTCACTTTTCTTTGGCCAGTGTTTATTAAACTTAGAGTTTGAGAGCTATGATTCAAATGAACAAAAACCGTATGTACATAATTGCAGGAATGACTGTGGCTTGCATCGTAATATATTTTGTATATAAGAAATTTAATACAAGTTCTGAATCTTCCAAGAACTCCAAGAAGAGTCTACCCAGCAGCTCTGCAGATAAGCTAACATCGAGATCAATTTCATCGAAAAAGAAGGAAGAGGACGACGATTCTAAGCAGACCCCAGCACCATCCGCGGCAGGTGCCGGTGCCGCTTCAGTACCTAATCCATTAGATGAAGATGTCTCCTCGTACTACGAGCTTTGTGAAATGGACGACGCAGAGTATAATCGCATTGTGGGAATTACTCGTTCTCAAAAGATTCAAGAGAGCAAACCTAAACAGACCGTCGAAATATCGGACTTCCCGGTCTTTCTTCGCAGAAACCAGCAATGTAAGAGTTTTAGGTTCGTAACTAAACCAAAATTAACAAACGCTAATATCTATGGCTGTTATATCGATCAGAATCAATTAAAGATGACCTTCCGTTTGAAAATTGATAAGGTGCTAGACAAGGACGCTCAACAAAGTATCTATAGGCTTTGTCTTAACAAACACATTTCTATTACTGTACCACTCTTGAATAGTATTGAGATATTCATTAAGAATGATCACACAATAGTGTTCCGTATTAATGACGGTCAAGATGTTGAAGATATTCCATTTATGATGACCGAGTTAAGATTCTTCGTTATTGAGTCAGACTCAACTATTAAGTACTCAGAAAATGATAAAAAAATAACTGCATAAAAAGTGCAGATTCAGCATTGCAATTGAAAAAAAATAAGACCCAAACCATACAAAAATATCAAATTAGTTTTGCCCAGAGATTAATGAAATGGCTGAGAATGTGGTAAACGACTATAAAACAGGTATATTACAAATGTATCTACTAGCAGGAAATAAAAATAAAAAATTAACTAAAATACAGGAGTTTATACGTAGGGCTACAAGTCTTATAATAGGGACGTATTTTTTTAGCACAAAGCTACCACCGGCACTTTTTCCCATCAATCATTTAATTAATATTTCTCGTATTACAGAGTCTAGTAAACCTTTAAATGATGTCATGAATAGAAGTATCTACGAAATAATGGGTCGTAAGATCACGGTTGATGAAAGCCGTTTTTACGATCTCATTTATCAGCATTCCATAGCTTATAATCTTCAATTGTTAGAAGCACGTCTTTACAGAGATACTATTGAATTATTCAGATCATATGCTCACAACTACAGGATGTTAGTTCAAGCAATCCAACAAAATCAATCGATTACAAATTTTCTGCCAGATAATCTCCGACAATTGGAAAACGAAGTAGATCTACTGTTAGCAGAAGAAGCCGATCTAGACAATATTCTGGAAAATGGTTTTCGTAAAGCACTTGCGTTGGTCGATTCAAATGCATTAAATTATGGCCAAACAGTACCAGTCCCCCTAAACTTAAACGCAAATACTAAGACGTTAGACGAATATCTAGATATTTTGCGTGATTTAGCGTCACTCTAGAGCAACAAGTACAAGAATACAAAATGTAGAAGAAATACTAAGAAATACAACAGTGCAGCTGCGCTAAAAATACTTGAATAAGTAGACACAAAACATTTTGAAAATTTATATATTTTCTACTACGTGGGCCCACACATGTATTTGCAGTTGTAGGTATAAAAATAACCCTTAAAAATTGTGCATGTAGTAATACTACACCTACATTTATAAGTGATATTACTGCATACATACATAATCTCTCTCTCGACGTTCCAATGGATTTTGGCAGTAGCGCAATGAGTCACGAATTTCAAACCTTGTTCAGTGACATGGATAGTATTTTATCTTACAACGAAGAACAATTTCGGAGAGCATATGCTTTAAAGGATAAACGGATCCGCACCATGGTTCCGTTCAACGAAGCTCTTCAAATATTCAAACATGTTCAGAATAACAGATCTACATTTCTGCGCTTGTCAGACAGCGCCAAAGCAGCGTATATTATCGATCAGTACATTAATCTATAAGTAGTATATACAGCACAATTAGATATGTACAGTACTCTAGGTAGTCTTTAAGAAAAACAAAAAAAAATTAAAGAAAAACTCAGAATACAATGCATTTAGATGCAGGTATTTTTTTTATAAAAAGTTACAGGTAAAATAAAGAGGCAGGGATCAAATTATGTGAAGAGTTTACATAGCGACAAAATGTAGGGTATTCATTTAGGTGACTTCAACTATGTAACATGAAAGAAGGTATGTGGTATGAATGTAGGTAAGTATATTTATATGCCTAGTTTATGTGATGTACATTTTTGTGGATGCATTTATGTGAGGGCAAACCTATACATAATATCTTTTATAATATGTCCGACTGTATTCTTGTTATTTATGTCTATTATCTTTATCTGATCGTCTTCGTTTTCTAAGGTTGTACTGGTGAAGCTATCCTCCGTCTCGGATTTTAAAGACGGTAGAATTTTCCCGTATATAAATGGATGGTCAGTGCCGACTGGTGAATTATAGCATTGACAGTGTCCAAAGTATTCAGTAGGTATAAAATAGTCTCTCACCGAGTCCAAAAACATTTCACTTTGAATTTCTGACGATTCAGTATTTGTAATAAACAAGAAATCTGCCCGGTAAGTACTTTTGAAAGCAGACAAAAAGCTGACTGAATCTTCATTGTGGATGATACGTAAATTACCGGGGTAGATAGTTAGAGTTAGTAGCTTTTCATTGTAATGAGCATCAAATAAATTTGAAGTAATTTGCTTAATATGTTTTATAATTACATCTAGATATTTTTTTGCCGTATCAATAAACTGTATATGGAATATTTTAAGTGTGTATTGCTCATCAATTAACATAGATTGTAGGCATGATAAAATAACGCTTGCAATGTTTAAATTTAATACTTCAATACCTTTAATCATCATGAAAACATGTGCATTTTGCTTAATGTCAGTCAATATAATTTTCCCAAAATGTACAATATCTGAGGTCGCAGAAGACGACGATGACGTTGATGATGTATTTGATGCATTTGATGGTGTACTAGAGGTGACAGATCTAGATCCATCGGTAATTGGTCGAAGATAGTGGAAATGATTATATTCTCGTTTAATATTCCATTCATTAAACTGTAAATCTTCTAAGCGTAAATAATAGCTGTTTGTTAAACGAATAATTTTTTCATTTTGGTGTAAATCAGAACTACTAGACGCAGTGTGTAACGGAAATGTGCCTGTATGTGTCAAATTCATAACCTCTATAGTCGGAGTTAAAAGACGACTGCGTTGTTTTCTAGTGATAGTGTTAGTAGTAATAGAGGCTCCATTACTTGTAGGGCTAACGTTATCATCATAGTCATCATTGCTATCCAAGTCTACTTCTGTTTGACTCCTCCGATTTTCATTGTCGACATTACAAGTGAATGTTTCATCGTTTGTATCGGGTACAATGCAGACGGTCGAGTCATCATTGTTGTTGTTGTTTTTGTTGCTGCTATTGGTAAGGCTATATACTTCAGAACCACCACTATTATCGACATCGTCATTGTCGTTGTTGCTTTCATTAGTGTTATTTTCAGTGTATTGTGAAATTAAACGGCGTCTAGTGTTTGATGGTACATTAAAAACTACATGTATATACTTAGATATTTTATTGATTGTATGCTTAGGTCGGTTGTCCGACTTTTCAGTTTGCGTAGCGTCGTCGTTGTGATCATTAGCTATATCTATTTTTGCTGATTCGTGTGGTTTTTTTATGTCTAACTTTTCAACAACTACTGGAGGAGTTTTTAATTTGAGTCTTCTACTGCGTGTATTAAATATATTATAGGTAAATCTTTTAAAATTTAATTTAGGTTGTGGTGGTAGTGGTGCTGTTGCTTTAGTTGCAGATGTGATGTTTTCTGAATCCTCGTTTTCTGCTTCTAAAATTGACTTTAATTTTTCTGTCTTTGATATAGATTTTAATTCTATTGTAGGCTCTATAATATTCCAGTCTATATTATTTTTCTGGTGTATGTTATTCACTTCAAGTCTAGTTTCCGGTGACGTCAGTTTTTCATTTTCCTTATCTGGCTTTTCTTCATATGGTTGTTCAGATATGTTCTCTAGTATATCTGCGTTCGTTGTGGTTAGCGCATTGTCGTTTAAAGATAATATTTGTTGTGTAATTTGTTTTTTATTTGATATGGTGCCCGTGGTTTGCTGTACTTTCTTTTTGCCTGACTCATTATTGTGCAAAAATGCTGTAAAAGCAATTAGTATAACTACGCCAATACACAATATAGTAATTGTGCTAAACATCTTATAAAAAAATTGTAAGCTGCGACTCTTATTCTAGTTAAAGTTACTTTACAAAATTCCTACATTTATATCTCAAATTATAAATTCTACATTAATATCTCCACACTCTTTATAAATTCCTACATTATATACATTGATACAAAAAACCACGTGTTGATATGTCATCGTATAACATACAACACGAGGTTTTTACGATTTGTTTATGTAAGCGTTTACGTTCTTAGCATTCTCTCTAACATTTCGTTTCTATTGTTTTCAGGGCGCGCATATCGACTATTAAATTTTGGAATTGACATACGAACTGACTTAATAACTTCTTCATCTTCTACGTCGTGAAGTTTACCATAACTACTTGGATCCTCTTCTGTTATTTTATCATAATTAATATTTGATGGATTGTCAAACGAAAAATCAATGAGACGAGTTCTATTCGCAGCTTCTAAAAACGATATCTGTGATTTATTTAGTTGCTGTGCTTGTGATTTATTTAGTTGCTGTGCGTCCATTTGCTTACAAGTCGATTGTGTCAGTATTAAAACACAACCAGCTATAAACAACAACACAGTGAATACCTCAACTGAAACACGAACAACAAAAGGCTTCATTTCTACTTATTAAATGGATTTATCCAAACGTAGTAGTAGTGGACCTGGTAGTCGTATGACAAGCCACGAAGTTAATGCTATGATTGATGCTTATAAAGGGGCTTCTATTAGAGCACAACAGGCACGTCAACAACAACAACAACAAACCCAATCTCAGCAAGAAACTCAATCTCAACCTAAATACCGGCATCAAAAGCATTTAATACAACAACGATATCAAATGGAGTCGTCAAAAGCCTCTGCAGCTAATTCTGGATCGAAGCTATCAGCTTGGTCTTCCGGTAGTTCTGGATCACATACTTTTGGAAGTTCATTTAGTACAGGACCCAGTACATCATTTAGTACCGGACCCAGTACATCATTTAGTACCGGACCCAGTACATCGTTTAGTACAGGACCATCGTTTAGTACAGGACCCAGTACATCATTTAATGGAACTAATGCATTTAGCAATAGTTCGAACTCAGCTTTTTGTAATACTAGTCGTGAATCGCAGCTATATTCTCAACAATCATCTCAACTACCTCAACATTCGTTTCAGACGATTCAACAAAAACAACAACAAAAACAACAACAACAACAACAACAACAACAACAACAACAGCAGTTACAATCTAGTCGTACGTCTTCGTTTGCACGTCCAGTTCCTATATCATCTGCCGCTCCTTTAAATTTAAAATCATCGACTAGCGCGTCTTCTAAATCATCCGATCTATCCAATGGTTATAGAACGACTCCATTAGGGCCAATGCCATTAATCTCAACCGCACCACCTCCACCGACTGATACATATGCCAGTCGTTTTGCTAAGACTGGACCCTATAAATGTGTCGATACGTGGGATCGACCCGTTAATCCAGTACGCCAACTACCATTCGATCCAAAACTTAAGAAAACTGTGGATGATTCTCGATGTCTACAGCTTGTAACACCAGGTGCTATGACTGATACAGATCGCTTTGCTATGTTAGAAAATTCAGTAGTACGACGTGCTAAACCTACTAGTATTCTTTTAAATGACAAAGCTTATCCTGATGAATTTAAGGCTGCTGGTACTCAACACTATCGCATGGATCTGGTAGCAGCTAGTAAGAATAGTTTTATGTCTATCTACACAAATCGTCCAGATCCAGTACGCTTTCCCGAAAGTAAAGTTCAGTATATTCATAGTGTTATTAAAGACCAAGATCGAATCTATGAAAAGCAAAGTCGTTTTTATCATAAAGGAGATCAATTGTCCTGCGCTTCTGTATTTTGTATTGAACGGGTTCCAATAGAAGAAGCAAAACGTGTTGAAGCAGAACTCGATAGACAAGCTGATGAGATGGATGCCAGAGCAGCTAAAAATACCAAAACCAGACCAACGTTCTCAAATCCTAATATGAACAATGGTTCATCAGGTACCAGGAATCCTAATGCACCAGGAACACTTTATTCAGCGCCATCTACGTTTGGTTCAACGAACTATAATCCATACATGCGTCCAATATTCAAACCAAATGTGAGTACGAAAAAGTAAACCACCCAACCTCAGTAATCAACCAGTCTGTAGGCATACCAATATTATATACATACCGGCATACCAATATTATATACTAACCAGATTATATACAAGTTAAATTTAATTCTATGAAAACTTTATAGAGTGTGTAGTCTGATTATATTACAATAAAATCAAAGTAGTAATAAGCAAAATAAGCAGCATTTTATTTTGTCCAGCAGCATTTTAAGCGGCATTTTATCTACTACGAGTCAGAATCTGTGTTATTAAGTTTTGATATATACATAAGAGTAATCATGGCGAATATATCTATATCACCAGTTGCAACAACCCATTCGGAAGAATATTTTAAATTGTTAAATGCTTTTGAGCAAAATGGATTTATGCCTACTCAAATGATGATAGATCAATTAAATATAGTAGACAAACTTCGTGCGGGGCTTCCTACTTCGCAACTGAAAGCCATTTCCGCTACTATGTTAACACTAACTTTTAAGATGATTATGACACTTCGTAATGATGAGGTTCTGAAAAGAGCATACTTAGAATATTTCCATGAATTCTTTTTGAAAACCTTTAATAGCTACTACCGCGGGGCAGTTAGTGACATGATAATTGCACATACCAATAGACCTAGTACTAGCGGTGGAGCTAGTGGGTCATGTAGATTAAATCGTTAAATAATGACGCAATATAAGACTTTTTACACCTACAAGACTAAAACGCAATACTCATATTATAATACTCACATTGTATATATTTTATAAGTAAGTGTGCTAATAACTTACAAACATGATTGAGTTTCTTGAAAATTTTATCAATGATCTTGGGATTAGTAAACACAATTGCTCGGTCACAGATCTGGAGCGTATTATTAACAACAACATTGTGTATTTTAGAATGAGGTTTATGGCCTATCATTTCAAACAGCGACTAGCTCATAAAGATATTTTCGACTGGAATGATGTCTCTGAAGACTATGAACTAAAATCTCCCATTCGCTTCCAAGAAGTGTACTATGCCACCGCTGATCATGTCACATTATTACCCAATGATGCTCGCATTCTACAAGAGATTCTACAAGACTCTACTATCATCTAAATACCAAAATCTATACTGCCATACTACCAAAATCTATATCTCTATATCTACCATCCTACCATTCTCAACACTAAATTTGTACTATAAATAACTACTCTAAACTCTCAAAGCTAAGTTTTGTACTATTACATAAGAAGGAAAATATAACCAACGGTGTATCGCTTTCAAATAAACAACAAATAAATTATCATGGACCCTAACAGACTAACCTCTGATCGAATGTACTCGGTTACCGCTCCAGGCAGCTGGTTTAATAGTCTCTTTAAAGACAATGGTATGGTAATGCTTTTATTAGCTATTGTATTAATTGTTGTAGTTGTAATCCTATGGCCTAACATTAAGACCAGCGTTTCTGGTAAAACAGCAGCAGTACAAGTAACTAATCCATCTGGTACACAGCAAACAACTGCTACCGCTACTCAACCTGGATTCTTTAACAGCAGCAGCAAGTAACTTACGTAAACACAAATTGTCAATGAATTAAAAAACAATAAATCTTTTTTTACATTAAACTTTAATAGATTTTATTCTAAAATTTTTTTTAATTAGATATGCTTAGAAGTAATTGTAATGGGATGCTTAGAAGTGATTGTAATGGGATGCTTAGAAGTAATTGTAATTGATAATAATTGTTGTTTGTCTACACTTTGCTCTAAATATCTGCTTTTAAACTTTCTGTTCCGCCATTCTGAAATTAATTTTTTTTGTGTTGTCATTCTGATGTTTTGTGCTGTCATTCTGATCAAATTCAAGACAATAGCGAACAAAATCAGGAGTAAAGATATGTGGTGATGCGAAAAAGTATTCGACGCTTCCGAGACAGATTCCGCGATAGAAGATACTTCCATTATTGACTTGTAGACTGCTCCAATCGTTAGAATTCTTATAAGTCTCATATCCGTGCCGAGGTACTGATTCTGAACTTATAGCCATTTGTGTGATAATCTTTATGAACTTGTCCATTTGAAGACAGTGTAGTTCTGGTGTATCTTTTTTTTCTTGTACTTGAAATTCGATTTGATCATCATAGTCTATTTTCCGTTGCGCTAGATTTAAAAAATGATCAATGCTCCCTTTAGCTTCACTCAATACGGTAGCGCATAGATTTGGACATAATAACGATCCACTAAAAAAATAGCACATAGGTAGTTTTGGATCATACATTGCATTTCTTTTTCCAATGCTCAATTCGTAGATTAGTGTATTGAGTTCATTGATCATAACAAAAGCGGCATTATCACCGTCAATCATACAAATCATATAGAAAAAGTGTTTAAGTATTTTAGACATGGGATCAATATCGTCAACTGTGAGATGGGGATGATATTTTTTTAGTTTCTCAAAAGATACCATATAGTCTTTATCGTTGATGTAGATAGTGCGAACACATTGCCGTACAAACTCAAACAGTTGATAGTATCTGTGATCTGTAGGTAGTTTTCGTTTATACATGTAAAGAGCAAATCCATTAGGGCAATTAAGTCGCGTAGTTTGATTAGGTAATATTACATTAGAGTCTTGGTTTAAAAAGAGTTTTAGTTCGGTCACCGCCATTGCAGAACGAATTATGTACACTATTAGTGCGTCACCATCAATATCGGCATGCATAGCTTCCATGATTTGGCTGGGAATGTACATAACATCGTGTATAGAGAATGCTATTTTTTTCACTAGCATTATAGAAGCCGCATGTATAACTGGATCTCGTTTTGAAGGTACTGCAATATCTGATCTAAGTTCCTGAAAGTCTTCCATATCGTAAAAGTTATATTGACCTGGTTGAACTAGTTTGTATTTGTATATCTGTAGGTACTTTGCGAATTTTTTAGGTAATATCATACAATCTGATGGAAGTTTAGGATCGCACATAATCTGAACTCGTATGGCATGTACTTTAGGTGATAGAATTTTTCGCCTCATATAGCTTTTGCCACTTTGTAGGATTTTTTTTAGTGATCCATTTTTTAATGGCACTGAGAAGAGTGGTTTAAGTGATTCTGGTAGGAAGGGACCGGTCTGAGTAGCAGAGTCCATATCTTGTTTCAATATCTTTGTAATACTGGATATTGAATTTTTCTTGCACATTTTTAAAGGCGGCAAAACAAGCAGTCGATTATCCTCATAGCTTTTGCTAGACAATTGATTTAACATAGTACGATACTTTTTATTGAACTTAGGATGATATGAGCGATGAGTTAAAACATATATTACGCCAAGTTTGTCGAACAGTTTACGTAATTTACATCTTTCGCTATAAAGTGTATCAGTCTTTTTTACATTCATTACTAGCCACCATGATTTGTACAATTTGTAAGCTTCTTCGGTTGTCAATGCACAATGCATTTTCATGTCCCTAGTTATGTAATTAATTTTGTACTTCATCCTGCAAAGAGTATAATTTTTATTAATGTCAATTAAGTCTAAAACAAATACTTACGTTGATCTATCTACGTTTTGATTTTGAAGGAAGTAAAATGAAATGTAACGTCACTAAAGAAAGTCGTCACAAGAATGCTAGAATTTTTAATGTAACACTACTTTAAGACTATAAACTACATGTTTTTAATAGCTCATTTTTATTTCATATTTTTAATTTTCTTTATTTTTGGTCAAGTGGCGCATTTTATATCGAGCAAGTATTCTTTGACGGTCTAAAATATCCTCTTCATCAGAATCTGTAGTAAGGTTAATGAGTTTCTCGTAAGGTGGACTGGTATGATCAAAATCAATGTTTATTGGAGCTACTGCTGCTGGTTTTGATTTAAAGCAGAGGCGTAAAGGTTTCATATATCCCTGCCATAAATTCCTCACACATGTCTGTACTGCTAGTACAAGATTATCAAGATGAGTGTTAAGCTGCATTTGCATATACCGACAAGAGATTCTTAGTTTTCTTCTAGTGCGCAAAGTGAGTATATTAATATACCGATAACACCTACCCATAGGCATAGTGAATATAGAGACCAAACTACAAAGAGACAAAACACGAAGACAACCTTAAACTCAGACGACCACAAAATAACTAAACTTACCTTCGCCTGGGTAGTAGGTTTTTAACTGCAGCAGCGATCACATCTCACCAGTAAGTTAACAAGAAAAAAAATACACAGGAATAACAATTTATTTTTCAATTTTATAGCTATGTAATTTTGAGAGTACACGAAATGAATATGAGCACAGATGTTGCTGTTGGTGGATTACATTTTGGACTGGCTTGAAATCTTTTGGCTGGAGTTTGGATGATGTTTTAAATGTGTTGTTTATTGATTCTATTCGACAGTGAAAAGTTAGTCAGATTCTAGTAACTATCGAATAGGAACCCAAAAACAACACATACAATAATGATCACTGTGAAAATCCCATCGTGATGTAACTAATCGATCGAGCTCACTGTGAATATGCGGAGTCAAAGTCCATTATTCAAGTCTTAGTCCAGGTAAAAGTCCATTGTGATAATTTCAAAACTTAAGCAGAGAAGTCATCCTGTCACTATGGAAGTCCAACACCAAAGCTCCATTTCATTTAAGTGTATGTAGGTTTATAGTGGACCTACATGTGGTGATCTTGTACCTACAAGTGTCGATCTAGTGCAGACCTACAAGTCTACAAATGTTGATCTATTGCAGACCTACAAGTGATCTATTCTATTGCAGACCTCGCGAAGAACAGTATATGCTTTCAGAAAACTAGTGAACCCCTTCTCATGGATTTTTCACTTTTATAGTCAAGACAAAGGCTATAAAACTATGTATTTTGTGAGTGTGTTGGCAGTGTGAACTATACCATACAAAGGGAAAGACGATAGCTGCGATGCAAACTAACAACTACACACAGAAAAAACTTTTAGATGAGGTGTTGTCACTTACAACCGAATTGAGATATCAGCATGATCGCCATTTGACAGATATACGCCATTTAACTGAACGCAAAGAGGAAGAAATGAATCAAAAAGACGCTCATTTTAATCACCTGTTAAGTGCCTATATAGAAGAAACACGTTTTAAAAATACAGTCATACAAACTCTGTTTGAAACAGTGCGTAACAAACACGACAATGCATGGAATAGTGATAAATTTTTAGACTTTTGGCAGCGTATGGTTGAACTTTATACTATTCAACCACCTATTGCACCACACCAATTACCAACACAACCAAAAGCACCTCTAATCGCCAGCAATACAAGCACTCGAGAGGAATGGCTCTAATAACAATTTCTGTACAATCATAAAATATGTACACGATACGATAAAATAAACATAAAAAATATAACTGAATTTTAACAAAAGTCTTTTCTTTATACGGTTTTCATTTGGTCTTGAAAAATTTCCGAGGTCAGTATAAATTGAACTGTGCAATTTACCTGCAATGTCTCACCGCAAGCAATACCAATTGATTCTAGTTTTTGTTCCTTCTCTATTTAACTACAGTATTTATTCTTGCTCCACGTATTACCTTACTAATTTAATGTGTTGGTAGTGAAGCTTATCAGTTCCTATAATTGAGTAGCAAAAAATAATGAGTTTTTTAAGTTGATAAGGTGTAGCACGTAACAGGTTATCGAATTCTAGAATTGATTAGACTTTTCGAGACAGCAGTATTAGGTATTTTTAAACGAATATAAATTGCAGTAGCGCATTTGCACTCAATCAGTGACCAACCAATCACCTCGAAAAATAACGAACTCAAAATGTTTTTCTTTAAGAGCATAATGTTAATTGCGTGTGTCGCTGTTATAGCGAATGCTACCCCTGTACCGTTTTTCGGTAAGTTTAGCAACTGTGCAAAGTAAATTTAAGTTTTTATAAATATTATATTTAGGAAGTTTAGCTGAATCATTCATGCATCCCGGGGAATCTGCTGCTGCACCCATGCACTCCCCAGGTTCATCACCTTTGAATTTAATATCTGATTTTAGTTCTTACATTCCTGGGTTATCTGGAATTTCAGGATTGTCAGGTTTAGCATCTGCTATTCCCGGCTTATCTTCTGCCATACCTGGATTAAACTCTCCTGGGGCAGCACCTAAACCAGACGGACTCGATAGTCCAGCCTCAGCACCGGCCTCCGCTCCAGCCTCCGCACCATCCGCATCACCACCAGCTTCAAGTCCAGCTGCCGCTCCACCAGCTTCCAGTCCCGGTCTAGATGCTGCCGCTCCACCATCTTCCAGTCCCGGTGCTGCCGCTCCTCCTGCATCAGCTCCACCAGCCTCAAGTCCAGCTGCCGCTCCACCAGCCTCAAGTCCAGCTGCCGCTCCACCAGCCTCAAGTCCTGCAGCATCCCCTATGTAAAGCGCTTCCTATCCTGTTTTGTATTAAAACTATCAAAATGGCTTACATAAAGACATGAATGCGCGTAACCTCTATGATGAAGGCCTTGATATTTAAAAAAGTTTCAAATAAAGTATTATTATGAAAATATGAATATGCAAGTTCTAATTATTGAATATATAATCGCATAATAAATATGCGACGCGTAAATAAAAGTGTCTGTGTGTGGGAGAGTAGCGTTTTATTTCACTCTATTGATTTTAATAGAGACGTTCTCTGTGAATTTATCAAAGAATCAATTTGGTTTATGAAAGCAATTGTCCAACAACATTGAGGTAAACCAACATTGTATTTGTTTAAGCATATGCCCTGACGTCTCATTTCAAATTGTTTATTCTGGTGAAGAGAAGACCATGCACGAGGTGTGGATCTGACTTGGAATATATTAGGATTCTTGCGTCGAGAGTCTATAAACCTGAAGGTGCGAAACTGTATTCTAATATAGAAAAAAGGGTGTGAAGTGTAGATGCTGTGTGCTTGTAGAGTTAGGCACTGTTGTTTCTCGTAGTGACAAATTAAAACTCTTCTCTACTGATTAAAGTTCTTCTCGCTATCTAATTCGGTATATGGTTTTTTTTAATTTGATATATTAGCTAGAGTAAAAGTTTTATTTATGAGGTATTGACAACGCGTTTTACCTTGCCATGACAGTGAATAAAATAGGCATTTTATGAATTTTTCTGCCGCGGTACATACTCCGGACGACTGATCGTTTAGTCGTGCTTCATTATATGAGTGTTTGTGTGTAATAAACATCATCATCTATATAACCAATAGCGGTGGACTATACTATTAAACATCGCTTGCTACACACTTGGCAAGTCATACATCTTCTACACCTTTTTGATGTTTAAACTTTTCGCATAAAAACTCAAGCAAGCAAGCTGGAAATCTCTCTTAAATGAAATATCCTGAATGAATGCACTTGTTTGCGGGCATTGATGGTTTCAGTTACATTTAGTTCATTTCGAAGTTAAGAGTTTAAGGTGTGTGTAGTGTAGCAGCTCCATTAACGTGAAAATTAGAGTATACCATGTTGCGAAAAAATATGACGGATGCCTCTACATCAACTGACCACCAAGTGTTGCGGTGCAAACTTGACCATAAGCAAAACTACGATAAATATATGTATCAACAATTAGTCGAACAGCGTCACCGGTATGTACAAACTTATACGACCAGCGAAAGGAAAAAGCTTCAGTTGTTAGACGTGCAAGTGCGGCGACGTGAAATAAATCTGTGTGCTGAGGTGCAATCTCGTGCGAGACAAAAGATTAGTCACATTATATATTCTGCTTTAAAATCTCAATATCACACTCTCAATAATGACAACAACGAGGCAGACCACCAATCATCACAGCAGTCACCGCAAATTGACCATTTACCATCTCCTCGCCTACGTATTCATTTTGGAGATACATGGCAAAGATACAAGGCAATTATAGCCACACAAAATTTTCTGGCCTTCACCTTAGATGCTGAGGATATATTTTTGGAATATGGACGATATGTGATATGTGATCTAGTTTGGTATAATCAGTGGGGTGTTATATATAAATTAATGTGTAGAGATTCAATGCGTGTAGTGACACAGAGTTATTATGAATCTTCTGTAATTATATACACAGATGACATACAAGAACAATTTAGAAAAATGTTAACTATTGAGAAAAAGACTCTACACTTTCATCGTCTAATGTTGGGATATGGTAGTCTTTTTCATTTAATATTGCTATCCGGAAACACACGTTTGATGCAAAAATATATAACAGAGTTTATGTTGTATGAGTATAGTGACTTGGATGATATGCTAAACTCACTAAACTATTGTAGTATGAACTTTATGACAGTTTGTAATATCTCGAACTATCTATTTGAAATCAAATTGTTCTTACAACGACTGAGTATGGAAACTAATATATCTTGCCCACGAGCAGTTTTTCGTTGTCACAATCCATTACAAGTCTTTCACGAGCTTCGATTATTTCAGGAGTCAATTGTATTTAACAAATATCGACAACGCCAAAACTTCAGCATTAACAACAATCATCAGCACAGCATTAATAACATTCAACACAACAATTACCACAGCATTAAAAACAATCACCACAGCATTAACAACAATCGCCACAGCACTAACAACAGTCAGATTAGCGCGATTAACAACAGTGAGATTAGCAGCAGTTTGTCTAAATCATTATCTTTACTAAAAGCATTAAAACTTAAATTACCTACGTGTGCCGTCAAAAATAAACTAACTCAAACGCAAACTGAAGATCTTAGTCTAACTATATATGATCCAACTGTCTATCATGAAAGAGACATTATTGAAGACATGAATGAAATTAGTGATAAATACCAATATTACTATCAAGATTGGTGCATCTGTGTGAATTCAATAGATGATATAGATATTATCGATCAGCTTAATTTGGATCATAGTTTTCAGTTTTATAGCTTGTTTCATAGAGAAATTTGTTCTAAATGTCCAAAATCAAAAGTGATAGAAAGTATAGCTAAAGATAGATATTTTACAGATACCGATGACGGTTTTTTCTATAATCTGTGCATTGCAATCATAACAACTAAAATAGATCTAAACAAAAAAAACTTTGCTTGTAACTTAACTAATGGACATGAACTGCATTGTATCTTGTCACATTTACCAACTATAGCATATGAACATTTAATATCAATGGCTACGCTTAACTTTAACAATAGACTACACTTAAAACTACTAACTATAATACCGAATTTATATACCTACGAACGTTGGTTAGAATATGTAAATCGAATAGGCAACGGTATAGAACTATTTAGACACCTCAAAAACAAGTTCTCTGAAATTAGTGGTTTAGAATCTATATTATACAAAGAATGTCAAAATATAGTGCATACTGCCACAGCTATATTTGACACGTTGATAATCAATAATATGAAAAGTTATTATGCTATGAGCTATATCAAAACTTTTATTTTAAACATATTAAGTTATTGGGGCGACGATAATAGTTGTATACCGAAGGGTATTCTATTACATTCGGAAAATGATTGTACCACTGGATTTTGTGATATCACTTTATATATGACAAGATTTTGTGTCGTTCCGATTATAAAGCAATCAATATTAAAATTGCAAATAGTATTAAAACTGCAAAATAGAAATGAAACATCGTATATCCTCGATGAAATCGCAAACATATTTCATAAATTCTTTGCAGAAAATAAAGCTGTATGCTATTCGTGCTTATCGGCTGCAAATATGTGTATATTTCGGTGTTTAATTGATTGTTTTCAATTTTTACGTAAGCGCAAAATTACACAATCTGAAAGTTCTTGTTTGTTCAAAGGAACGTGCTCTCTATCATATTTTCAACTAATGTCAGCTCAAACAAACTCTCAGCTACACTGGGCATTACATGCGTTGCAAATACAGCCTTTTGGTTCGGATGTACAAATAGTAGAGGGAGAAAGGATAAATCGTCGCTTAAACACTGTGCGTCAATTTCTTTTGTTTCGTCGGAACAATACTCACATTTCAAGCATTTTGAACTTTTTACCTGAGGATATAATTAACATAATAATCGACTTTCTGGATGATTACTCTTTGGAACATCTTTATTCATCTCATTTTAACCTGCAATATGTTCATAGCTTTGAATTTCATCGTTCAGTAAATGCATTATTTTAACTAATTTTTACTATTTACAAACTTGACTAGTTTCTAATCTACAAATGACTAGCTTCTTGTTATTCATTCAGTGTTGATTTAACCTCCATACAGCAAGCATCAAACTTTTAAAAATATCTACTCAGAATCTCAATATGTCTGAAAATAATGCTGCACTCCAAACGGCCGTCCAAGCTGAAATTTTCAAAAACTATACTACTGAGGCTAACTACAAACGACTAGTGCAGTACATCTTAGATAATGGTGAGTAAACTCCAACTCATTTAGTATTTGACTTAAACATTTCGAATGTTTTTACATAGGTACTCTACGAGATGATAGAACAGGTACGCAAACTATGTCTGTGTTTGGTCAACAACTTAGATTTTGTTTAAGGGATAACCGTTTTCCACTTTTGACTACAAAGCTAATGGCCTACAAGAGCATCGTTCATGAACTACTCTGGTTTTTGAATGGCAAAACAACAACGAAAGACCTTAACAAACATAACGTGCACATCTGGGATGCAAATGGATCTCGTGCTTTTCTGGACAAATGTAATCTAAAACACCGCAAAGAAGGCGATTTGGGTCCAATCTATGGTTTTCAGTGGAGGCATTTTGGTGCTGAATACATTGATGGGGAAACAGATTACACTGGTTGTGGCATTGATCAACTGATGAATGTTATTCGTGACCTAAAGGAGCAACCTTTCAGTCGTCGTATCATAATGTGCGCATGGAATCCCAGTGACTTACCAAAGATGGCGCTACCACCATGTCACTGCTTCGTTCAATTCTACCGCACAGAAAAAATGCTGTCATGCCACTTATATCAGCGGTCAGCAGATATGGGTCTCGGAGCACCATTCAATATAGCTAGTTATGCTTTACTTACAATTATAATAGCACATCTAACTAATCTTGAACCTAATGAACTTATAATAACCTTTGGTGATGCCCATGTCTACTTAAATCACATAGTACCACTACAACGCCAAATGACGCGGAAGGAATTTCCTTTTCCTACTTTAAAAATCAAAAACAAAGTTACAGCTATAGAAGACTTTACTATAGACAGTTTTGAACTGTTGAACTATCTCAGCTGGCCACCCATTTCTCTACCTATGGCTTTGTAATGGTATACTGTCCTATGAGAGCACATGCGGAACTACAAATTTTAACCTTATGTATCAAAGTTGTGTATAACACTTGTTGCTTCTATGTACTTGTATCACTTTATGAATAATAAAAAAAATATTACAAACTCTGTTTTTAAAATTGGTTGAGCAGTAGCAGCAGTAGTATAGCAAGCATAGCAGCAGACTGTGTAATATGAGGGAGCTATGTGTAGGAGGAGTGTTTTGAATGCTTATGTTGGAATTGCAGCTCCTGTTTCGATTTGGAGCATATACCAAAAGTGAGACTGAAGAACTTTCAAAAAAAATAGGTGACAGATGTAGTCACACGTTGACTGTAGATTGGTAAGGACTATATTCTCTCTGTGGTACAGGAGACTACACAGAAACGCGTCGGATTATAAACGTGAGCGTATAATAAAATAGAGTGGAAAGTTGCTTTTAACAGGATATCAGAATTTTCGATGCGATATTGTCAATATGGTATTTTATATACTACTCCCGGTGCGGTTCTGTTGTGTAAATTATTGTTCTTCATTTTGGCTATGTCGTTTGTGTTTACGATACGGTATTGGTGTTCAATGTCTAACGGTGCATATATTGGACTTACATCCGTGGTTGTTGTTATCCTTCGAAGGAGCAATATATTAAGGGTATATGCATTAAGACACCGAAAACGCGCTTTCTTCAACAAAAATAATCATTCCAAAAAAAATAATAGTGCCGCAAATGTAAGGTCTTCGCGACTTTATACACCGTATCCCACATACTATGGCTGGGAAACAAATATAAATCGCCGCACACGTCGTAATCGATTTTTTAAAACAGGGATATAAAAACAATACAATAGATTAACAAAAGGGATAATTAAAACAAAAGGGATACAGTAGACAGTTACAGGCAGAGTTTTCTCTTACAACACGAGGGCCCTTGTATCAGGATCCCAGCCGTAAGCATTTCTAATTATATCTTGACAATGAACTTGAAAAGGATGAAATACCTACATCTACAGTCCACGGACGCATACTACACAACGAAACTGATTTCGCACATATACCACCACCATCATCATCATAGCATAGACATCATCATCACATCTACAATCATTCAGCCAGTATTCTAGGAGCCAGTCAACCACCCTTAAAGTTCCCAATTTTAGTCAACTTTTGTGCTAGGTTTCTGTTATGAATTCCTAGTACTGTATTACTACATTGAGTTTCCTTACAAGGCAGGCTATATAAGCTGCAAGTCAACAAAAGTGCTCATTGTCTAGATATCCGTATTCTAAAGTGCACGCTTGCAGTTTCTCCAAATTAAATCTGCATAATATTTAATGTTACTTTCGCGCTTTTTAACGAAATCGAAAACTCAAACTCAAACAAAAATTTACAAAAACGTGTTCCAAACATAAATAGAAAATTCAAAACAAAAACAAAATGTGGTGGAATACTTTAAGTGTCGAACCGACGATGTTCTTTTACATGTTTGCTTTTATGTTGACAACGGTCTACGAACAAGATTTCTTCTTACAACGAGCCTGTCTAGTTAATCACAAACTATCACCTGTAATCTGCTCTAATCTCTCACACTACCCAAAACATCAAACTGCCGTCCAAGTAAGTGCATCGTTATACCGACTACATATTTTATTGTGATATGCATTTGTGTAATTTGTGTAAATAAAATTGCCTTGGTGGATTTGGTGTAACTCATTACTTTATGTGATTTGGTTTTTGTGTTTTTTTTCTAGAGTACCACATCTCTATTCTTTTTATATGAGGATGTATTAGCACAATTATTTCCCACGATTCTGGCTATATTTGTTGGAGCATGGTCAGATAAGTTTGGACGCAAATGGCCGCTTGTCATTGCATTAAGTGGCAAACTATACTATTCATTAGTAATAGCGTTAAATGCATCGTTTAACTGGCACTTGGAATATGTATTACTGACCGCTACAATGCCTACTTCTTTGTCTGGTTCTGATATCGTGATATTTGCATCGTGTTTTTCATATATATCAGACATTACAAACATTTACAACAGAACTTTGCGTATATCTATACTAGATGCCAGCTTTCTATGTGCTATGCCTCTTGGAATATATCTCGGTCGTTATCTATTTGTTAACGTCGTTGGTAGGTCCTATGCCAAATTATTCTTGATAAACAGCTTTTTTATGATGCTCTCCATTGTCTACACTCTTGTAAAAGTAAAGGTATTTTTCTAATTATATAATTCCTAGAATATAGCTGAACTTGTTATTTACTTTACAGAACAATACAGCACCTTATCCGTTTGCATCAACTTGTCTAAGTAAATGTCAAAAACTTTTGATGTTATTTGATTATCAGTCCCTTGTTGTAACATATAAGGTACTGTGTAATTCGGATTATCGACGAAATCCGAATGTAGTTTGTGATGACGAAGTTTTAGATGTTCAACGTCTTCGATGCAATATGGAGCATACAAGTAGTCGATTCGATGACTCAATACAATCGACACAAACCAATAGCCCTGTTGAAATAATCTCAAATATGCAAACAACATTTTCCTACTCCAATGATCAATTACAAGGTCCAACTGATGCAGTGCTATCTTCCGGATCTAAAAGCAGTCACATCTACATGACACCAAATTTGAGCAGCTCGAATTTAAATGCAAATTGCACTAATCTATCAATTTCAAGCGAACATAAAACAGTATCAACGTCAAGCGAACAGAAGACCGTATCAACTTCAAGCGAGCAGAAGACCGTATCAACCTCAAGCCAGAAAACGGTCGATTCACAATTCGAAGAGATATTTGGAGAATTGAATGAGTCTATTAGAGCTTTGGAAGAAATGTCTCCTTTGATGCCTCGTTCCATTACAACAAAGACTTTGTCTTCAATTGACTCCCTTCATAATACCGTTCCTCTACCTATGCCAATAATTGAGCGGAAAAAGTGCAAATGTGATCAATGCAAAGCAGTCGATGATGGTCTATTGTCTCTTATTGAGAGTCCTTCACAAACATCTCTACGCCAATCATCACAAACATCTCTACGCCAATCATCACAAACATCTCTACGCCAATCATCACAAACATCATCACCGCCATCTCCCCACAGTTTACCTCCTATACCTCCGCAACCTATTTTTGATGAACTTCGCCCTGTAATTAATGAGCGACCTATTGATGCAGAACTTGGAGTAGTAAGTCATTCTGACATAGTGCTGATGACTAGTAATGGGACACCACCAGGCAGGTCTGTATCTGCTCTACCATCGTATGAGACTCTCTTCTATAACAATCAATACACCAATCGTAGCACAAAGAAAAGTCAGATAATTCCAACTGTAGTTACAAGTGTCCATTACGAAAAAACAAAAACAAAACAACCATTTCCAGTCCTCGAAGAAGTTACACGACCACGCTATGTCATCTCACTAATTGTTTTAGCTATGTTCTTTTATGCTTTTGCGCGAGAAGAAAAGCAATCTTTAAATCTATACACGCGTAAAACTTTTCATTGGCAGACTGAACAGTATAGCTATTTTAGTTTGTTTCGAAGTTTATCTATTGCTGGGACACTAATGATACTTCTGCCATGCCTGACTAGAATTGTGCGTATTAGTGATTTCCTGGTAAGCTTTATTGGATGCGCTATACAAATTGCAGCATATAGTATATTCTATTGGACAACAAACTCATATTATTTTCTACAAGCTGGCATCCTCAGTGGTATGGGTGTAATGGTTGCTCCTGTAATACGGTCAATAGCATCAAAATTAATCCATTCGACTCATAGGGGAATGCTTTTTGGATTATTATCTATTTGTGAAAATGCCAGTCCATTGATTAGTTCCGTAGTATACTCAAATGTATATAGACAAACGATGAATCAACCTCATAACGCAATATTTTTAGTTTCTATAGCTTCACAAATGGCAGTTGCCCTGCTCCTTCTCTGTATATACATAATTAATGGATATAGGGATGCTGCGGGATCTCAATTTAATATGCGTGATATACCTAATGTTTCTATAGATGCCCCAAACAACAGCTCTCATATAGCCAGTGTATGCACTATTAATGGATGTAACAATGATCTAACGCCAGAAGATGGCGCAAATCGATATGAAATGCAAGAACTGTCCGGAGAAATACCTGAGTTTCAATCTCAAAATAATCGATCAAATTCAGTAGTATCACTAATAGCTCAACTGAAAGCTACACAAGCGGGACGTCGTGGAGGAGTGGATTACGATGCAAAACTGGAAAAATGTCTTTTGCAACATGGGTCGTTACCGGTCTATTAAAGGATTACAGCTAGAAAGTATTTATGTAGTATTTATGAAAGTATTTATCCACTGTTTGTTATTAACTCTCTACCTGGTTGATCAATTTTAGCTTAGACAATTTTAATCAATTATATTCTAATAGCCTAGTGTTTATTTTTACTTTGAAAGTCTCATAAATAATATCTGTAGGATTGAGGTTATTCCATTAAGAAATGATGAGTACCAATAATAAAAAAAGATGAGTTCCAATAATAAAAAAACAATAAAACTACACATACATAATAAAAAGATGTTTTCTTCGTTATGGATTTTTTATTACAGCGCGGTTCGTCTGCTAACACATGGAGTCATGTATGTGTTCAAACTGCAAAGTTTCATATCCACCTTTTCGCTGCGTGTTTTACTATAAATAGGTTTAGAAACAACGCTAGTTACTACAGCAACGCACAAAGTCAGCCGCGATGGTTGGCAACGGGATGGTTGGCACGGAGGCCCATGCAGGAATCCGAAGCCACACTACTCTCGAATTTTGGCCAGTATACATCGTTGATCTCTAAGCAAATCCAAAAGAACTCTAGGATATAACATATATTCTCACTTAATATATTCAGCCAGTTCTATTTAATTTTTTTGTTCCTATTTAATCTTTTGTTCCTATTTTGTTCTTTGAAGAAGTGGAAAACTAGTCGATTTAAAACGCTCTAAATCGTCTTATTGTTTTTCTTTTTCTTTTTGTTTTGCTCTGTTAAATGGTAAGTAAAAAAAATTCAGTAATTTGCTGTATGATTTATCTGTTTTTTCTAGATGTGTCACGTTATGCTGATCGTTGCTATTCTTTTATGCATTTGTATGAGTTTTGTTACAATCATTGCTGCCACATTCCTAATATTCAACGTGCAGCCAACATCTATAATGCCGTGTGTATCGCAAACTCATGCCGAAACTGGATCAGTATCTTCCTGTGTTATCATTCTAACTAAATAAAACCTGTATTACATATAATAATCATTTGTTTTTTTTCTACACCAACAACTAAGTCCCACCTGCATAAATCATTCCATACACCATATCACATCTACAGATCTACATATACATATAATTTCATATCTCCTCCTACATCTCTAATGTCAAATCTCCTAAACACGTCCTATCTACTTGAGCTACAACTATACACTGCTTTAATCTCTGACTATCCATTCCCTTAACTACCCGTCATCTTCTTTCCTTCCTCCACGCTCCCTGCTCCGTCACGATTTTGTCATACTGGGCAAAACGAATTCAATAAATGGTAGTGTTGAGCACCCTTTTCCTAGATATCAATTGGGAACCACGTCCCGACACCCCGTAAAACCCCGTTTTACCTACAAGAAAAAAAACGCCTGCGAAATCGTCGTTTCTGAGTCATCAGACGACGAATTCGCATGCCAAAAAAGTGGATACTATAGAATAGGGAAATACACAATTCCACCAGTGCCGTCATTTGAGCAGAGTTCAGGTGCACTGATCATATGAAGAACTGAGATACTGTGGTAACGGCACTGGATTATTGGTTTGGATGGCTATGTCTGATCAGTTTGTGCATTTCATTTTTGGTGTTTCAGAACATTATGCACCGCCAGCCAATCAGAAGCCGAGACGTCACAAACGGAACTCAGTACGAGACACAGACTGGATTTATGTATGTGGGTTGGTAACTGAATGCTAAGCGTTTTGATATCAAGTATTTGAGGCATTTATGATTGTGTAGATTATATGTAGACAATTATAAAAGAATATCCAGAAGTAATATACAGAATGAAATGCAGAATGTTACATGGTGCTAGAGCTATAGTTTGCTGGGACATGAAACATTTGCTAATCTAACGACGATATATTTCATCACAATGGTTATTCGTCATATTACTCTTGATAGTAGTATAAATTAGAGGCAGAATGCTTTATTGTTCAGTCTTAGAGTTTTCATCATGAGGAAAGTAATATCTTCTGAGGATTCAATTACACTTTTGGTACATCAAACCAGTGTTTACCAGGATATAAAGTTCGATTTTACGACTTTTGTTCATCCTATTAAAGCTAAAGTTTGGGTTAACGGAGAGCATCTTGCTACTAACTTAAGGTTCAGACAACATGATGTAGTTTTTAACACTTTGCAAGAAGCAAATAAGACAACGTGGTCGGAGCTAATTGCAGATGTGAGGGAACCTATTGAACCTGACTGGAGCCCAGATACTGTAATGCTAAACCTAGGAGGAGTCACTGATCTAATTTTTTTGAGCGGTACTAAATACGCCAAGGATTTGAAGCCTGCTATGACGCTACATTTTGAGATTTGTCTAAAAGTTTTTTTGCTGAGACTTTATCATAAAACTCTGAATGATTTGAAAGACTTACGAGAGGAGTTTAATCGAGCACAACATGTGATCCAACACAAAAATGTTCAATTGAAGAAGATCACCAGTAAATATAAGGATCTACAAACTAGAGTTAAGCGAACATCCTTGTATAGAAATTGTAAGCGAGGATACAAATTAAAAAATTGAAAAAAAAATAAATCTTAAAAAAAATAAATCTTTTGTTTTGTTATAATGTTTTTTTTGGTTGTTTCTGTAAGTTTTTTTGTACTATTTCTTATATGGTTTGCTTTTAGGTTTGCTATCAACAAATATTGTAAATGACTTCGTAGCAGATATTGTAAATGACTAAACCCTAGCTGAGTTTGTAGATTAGGTCGATGTATAACAGCAAACCCTAGCTGAATTTGTAGATTAGGTCGATGTATAAAAGCAATTGTAGAATAAAATTGTATCCAGTATTTACTAAGCAATCATGGATACAATACCTACTATGGGAATAAGTCCTAAGGAACTTATAGTGAACGGTGAAAAGTGTACGTTTTCGTCTTTTAAAGATCCAAGTACGGGATTGCTTTGGATTAACGCGAATGAATTTGCTAAAGCTGTCGGTTGTAATAATCCAAGACAAATAATTTATAGAAAAATAAAAAATCCAAGCCACAAATCTACATGGAGGAATTTGAATCGCGGGCGCATTGCCAGATATCGGATGCCTTATAATTGGCAGTCGGAGACAATGATGATCAACGAACAGGGCATGATAGCATTTATGATGGCAATGCAAACGATGACGAGTATCTCGTTAATTGATCCAGAGTCAACACTAATGTTCAATGCTTCTTTTCCGGATAAAACGAATACATATCCATCAGATCAATCGTGTGAATCGATCTCGGAATCTGGTTCGGAAACATCTGATACTCCAGTGCAAACATCTGATACTCCAGTGCAAACATCTGATACTCCAATTCAGTTCTCTACTCCGGTGCAAACATCTGATACTCCAGTGCAAACATCTGATACTCCAGTGCAAACATCTGATACTGTGCTCGATACACCAGTACAAACTACTTTCCCAGTTTCTATTCCATTACAAAAGCTATCAACTCCATGTCCTACTTTCGTGCTAACTACTCCAGTGCTATCTACTCCAGTGGTCTCATCTTCTAATCCAGTGCCGTCATCTTCTACATCTACTTCAGTGCTATCATCGGTGGATACTGTTGTACCAGCCTCGTCTTCAGCTGTTGTAAAATCTGTAGATACAGCTTCTACTAAGACTGTGGTAACGTCTTCAACTTCTCAGGCCTCATCTCTAACTCTTGTAACACTAAATATTGAATGTGATGATCGAAGGTATTCTCTAATCTCGTTTACTCATCCTATCACTAAACAAATGTGGGTGCCTGCTAATGATTTAGCTATTATGCTGGGATACAACCAACCACCGTCGATTATCTGCAAGAAGATTACTAATACAGCTCATAAGTCTAGGTGGATAGACCTTCGTTCAACTTTTCCATTTAAAATGAAAGTTCATGTACCAACCAACTGGACACCGGCCACTATGATGCTAAACATTGACGGAATGAAAAGACTAATTTTCTCATCTAGGCTACCAAATTGTGATTTTTTTAAGAATTGGCTTTATTCTATTCTTCCCGATAAACCTACTAAGGCGATCACGCCAGCTCCATTTAAGGCGATCACGCTGGAACAATGTAACTATCCAGTTCCATTTAATCCAGTAATGCCTTCTAATGATAAAACCGTTGCGCCATTTAATCCAGTGATGCCTTCTAATGATAAAACTACTGTTGCGCTACCTAGTGATAAAACTGTTGCGCCATTTAAACCAGTAATTGATAAAACTGCTGTTGCACTATCTAATGATAAAACTGTTGCGCCGTATAATCGTGAACTGGCTGAATATGAATTACATCGCAAGGAATTGGAACTGGCTAACAAAAATATGGAATTGGTAAAAATGAACCAGGAGCTAGTGACAAAAGATCAGGAGCTGAAGGAACGCCAGATTGAAATATCCAGAAGAGACAGACAGATACAAAAAATGGAAAAAGAAGCAGCAAGTTTAATGCATATTAACAATATGTCATTATATGATAACGGACTCAATACATTGCTTGTTCGTGACAATATCGAAGAAAATGATTCCTTGCGGACCAATATTGCAAAAATACAACATCGTGTTGTTCCTGATCTATCGTTGAATCCGATCAAAGAACAATTTCTTGTGGTCTACAGTTATATGTGCGAAGGTAGAAGAATAATTCGGATAACTCGTACTCAACTACAAACGCTTAATATTCGTGAAAGCCTCAAATTATCATCTAGAGATCCGAGAATACGCATGAAGCGAACTGGCTGGCTGCAGATTGCTAAAAAGATTCTAGAAGTAAAAGTTCCAAATGCGGTTTCATTGTGGGTAGATGTTCGTCGCAAATATCCAGACCTTGCTTATGGTGTAAAATTCTTAAATAGAGCTTGTACTGCTATTCACTTTCTAACTTTGGATGAATTAACTGCAAAATACAGACGGGATGTTGACCTCTTAATTCGGAAAATTAAACTAGCTGCGATGTCAAACACTACTTATACCTGTCGGTTTGAGGACCTGAAATTTGAAGATCTTGATGACTGCTTGCGTCGCTGTTATATTCCTGACGAAGAAGGTGAAAAATGCGTTATAGATGCTATTGAAGATACAGTACAGTCTATCACTACTGAAATTCAACCAAGAACTTGCAGTAAACGATCCAGTGATGAATACAACCATAATGAAATTGTAAAAATGATGAAACTAAGTCTATCTACATATCTCGATCGTCTAGTAAACGAATCAAATACTTAAGTTTTTTTTGTATTTTGTATCTACTTTGTATCTATTTTGTATCTATCTTGTATCTGTGTTGAATAAATGTTATCCTAAAAATTAAAATTTTGTCTTTATTGATATTGCTGCAATGACTCCTTAGGTAGAACTTGTAAAACATTTGTTCTAATCTTGCCGTTAAAATGACTCCTTAGGTAGAACTTAAACATTTGTTCTAATCTTGCCGTTAAAATGACTCCTTAGGTTATCTTGCCGTCAAAATGACTCCTTAGGTAGAACTTGTAAAATATTTGTTCTAATATTGCCGTCAAAATGACTCCTTAGAAACTAATCTTGCCGTCAAAATGACTCCTTAGGTAGAATAAAAACATTTGTTCTAATCTTGCCGTCAAAATTCCTTAGGTAGAATAAAAACATTTGTTCTAATCTTGCCGTCAAAATTCCTTAGGTAGAATAAAAACATTTTTCTTTGCCACAAACAGACTACTAGCATATCCACAACCCACGTGCATCAAATACACAAACCATATAAATGCTAGTGACGTGGCAGCTTCTGATTGGCTGGCGGTGCATAATGCCTCTAAACACCAAAAAGCTAATTCAAAAACTGATCAGACATTAACCCATCCACACATCCAGGGCCGCTACCCAAGTAACTCAGTCCCCCCTCAGTCACCCAAATGGTACACCTGAACCCCCTAAATGTGCACCTCCCCATCATCAGGAGACGGCACTGGCCAAAATGTGTATTTCCCTATTCTATAGTATCCACTTTTTTGGCATGCGAATTCGTCGTTTGATGACTCAGAAACGACGATTTCGCAGGCACTTTTTTTCTTGTAGGTAAAACGGGGTTTTACGGGGTGTCGGGACGTGGTTCCCAATTTATATCTAGGAAAAGGGTGCTCAACACTACCATTTATTGAATTCGTTTTGCTCAGTATGGCAAAATCGTGATGGAGCAGGGAGCGTGGAGGATGGAAAGAAGATGAAGGGTTATGATTGGATGGAGACGGGCAATATGAGATAGACAAAGCAATATGTGTAGTGAGTATGTTAGTGTATATGTACAGATAGACAAAGCAATGTGTGTAGTGAGTATGTTAGTGTATTTGTGAGGATGTATGTGCATTTATCTGGGACGCCTCCGACCCATTTGTAACCTCCACAAAAAAAAGACGCCCCCGACCCATTTGTAACCTCCACAAAAAATGACTCCCGATCCATTTGTAACCTCCACAAAAATGACTCCTTAGGTTTACCATTGCCACAAAAATGACTCCTTAGGTTTGCCATTGTCACAAAAATGACTCCTTAGGTTTACCATTGCCACAAAAATGACTCCTTAGGTTTGCCATTGTCACAAAAATGACTCCTAAGGGTGAACCATAAGCAGCGTTTGTATGAAACCATTGCCACAAAAATGACTCCTTGGGTTTGCCATTGCCACAAAAATGACCCCTTAAGATCAGTAGCTGCGTAAATTACACCATTGGTTTGTTTTATGTTTTGCTAGGGCAGTCAGTATTGTTACAACTATGGAGACAACATCATCAATCACGCTAGCTATAGTACCCAGAAAATTTAAGCTTGACGGTGAGGAGTTTTTCTACACCTCGTTTGTACATCCAGACACTGGAGAAGTTTGGGTCAACGCAAATGAGTTTGCAAAATCGATGGGTTATAAATGTCCAAAACAGGTAATATACCAAACCATAAAAAACCCTGCATTGAAATGTAAATGGAAAAATTTACGCAGAGGTCTAACCCAAGACATCATAGTCCCCGCCAATTGGCAGCCGCAAGCAATGATGATAAACGAAGTGGCTATGACTAAACTAATATTGTCAGCGAAAAAAAATACATGTCGAAGATATTTTTCGTGGATGTGTGGTACCGTTTTACCAGAAATTCAACGAACGGGCAAACAGCAAAAATACTGTCAATCGGAAAACCCAAACGAAACCTAACTGAAATGATGTATTATCAAAAAAATAAAACAATAATATCTACAGTGCAAAAAATGTCTTTTTCTTGTGTTTCCTGTGTTTGTTTGTGCTTTGTGTGTCTTTACAGGTACAATTAATTTTTTTTCTTTGCACACATTCAAACGTTACGCAAACTGCAAATGTTGTATGCAGGAGCAAAGGGTCCCTAGTTTATTAACTCATCGGCGAGACACACGTCGCGTCAATTTTGGATGGGATGATATTCCATGTGATTCTGATGGTATTATTTCCATGTGATTCTGATGGTATTATTTCCATGTGATTCTGATGGATATTATTTCCGTGTGATTCTGATGGATATTTATTTTCATGTGATTTGTGTATTTTTTAGTAAGTTTTGATTCTTTACTAATTTACCTAGAAGTAGCACTATAAAAACCAGTGCGATCCTGATTTAATCATCATTCAAGTTCAGTGTGATTACTCAATAAGATCTCTATCCTTGTTTTAAGTGTTTTATATAACTACACACGATGGCTATGTTTAACAGTCTAGATTTGATGGCAAAAAGTTTTGATCAGATGATGCCTAATCATCCATTCAGTGAGATGGTTGCATTGACGGAGTTTGCTCGCAATTCAATAAGAAACCAGTGTTCGCTCAGTGATATCAATAACTTCTATAGCATTGAGGATGACAGCAACGTAATTGTTCTTCCTCGAATGCTGAAATGGCTTGGCCTAGAAGGTGACTTTAGTGTTATGAAGAAGTACTTCCAGCGCATCGCAGACAGTCTTAGTCTCACCTATTTTACTCATAGAATTACTAAAATCAATCGTGTTTGTATTGTGATTAATGGAAGACATTACAAACAAGTAATTCTCGCATGTTTGACACCAAAAGCAACAGAAATACGCAGTCACTATCTCGAATTACATAAAATCAATCTTTTGTACGACAAATATCAGAAGCGATTTGAAACTGCTCTCCGTCAAATACGAGTGCAAGCTACAGCTCACCACGATGAAGCGGTCACTATGCTGGACACCTATAATTACATAAACACGAAAAAATCGTACAATATGTTTATGGTGGCTGAATCTAAGGAGCATGCAGAAGATCTGGAACAAATACCACAGATGATACCGGCAGATGAAGAAAAACCTATTGAAACTACCGATGCTGTTGTAAAGAAAGCTACTAGAACTCGCAAACGTAATCCTAAGACAACTTCTGATATAACTAATTCTACTATGGATGTATTTCCGGATCTAATGGATCAAATTCCACATTCACTTCAAAGTCACTTTTTACAAAATCAATCATCTGTGGTAGGTGAGCGTGAACGCATTGTTTTGCCCGAAGGGAGCGAAGGGACTTCTTTTATTGAACATGCAATGAAGGAGGGTACTGATCTGTGTGATGCATTTAAAGTTCAACAACATCCAATGGCTTCAGTATTTGAAGCTGAATTGAATAAAGAGGCTGCGTTGGAGGAGGTCTCTGCAGCAGAAATCGCAATTTATTTACCAACCTATTCAAAAGACAATGCTACAACAACGGAAACTATGCCATCGATTTCGACTACACTAGATCTGTCTACCAAGCCAACTACTGTTAACACAACCACCTGTGCACCTAACATATCTCGTGGAAAATCCGGACAAGTTATGATCTCAAACACCGAATGTTTGTCAGCTGACGTTCCATCATCTTCGTCATCTTCGTCTGAAGACGAAGAAGAGGAGGAAAAGATCCCAGAGCCACCTAAAATAATCAAAGCAGAAGTCACCAAAACACGGAGAAACTACAAGCCAAAAGCCAGACGTCGCCTTAACTTTGATGATGAAAACTGTGAAAGCAAAGTTGCAAAACTATCTTCAGAAATGTAATTTACTATCTATTTATCTTTTCTATCTCTAATTCTTCTCTTCTTTTATAGCTTTAGTTTTGTATTAATATTTTCTATTATCTCATGTGTCGTTTTCATACCTTTCTTTTCTATGCCATAAAAACAAAATAAACATAAACCTTAAATAAGAAAATGATTGTGATCGCTCTTTTATCATGTAGTATTGGACTCGCTTTTCTTTTTTGGGTAAAGTATTATGTATCTCAGAAGGTTGCTGATCTTCGAGACATTATAGATAGCTTAGACAAAAAATACGAGAGAAAAAAAGACAAGTCGCAGGATACGACTGACACTAAAAAATCCGACACCAAAGAAAACTCTGACACCAAAGACAATTCTGACAACAAAGAAAACTCTGACACCAAAGAAAAATCTGACAACAAAGACACTGACACCAAAGAAAAATCTGACAACAAAGACACTAATTTGCCCTCCTCCATATCTTCGCGTTTTTTAGATGAGCATGTTATACCAAACTCATCCAATAACCATTCTAATAACTCCTCGTCTAACCATTCTAATAACTCATCCTTCGTCTCATCCTCATCTAATAATCATTCCTCACCTATCTCATCCTCATCTAATATTAGGTCTAATATAAAAGCTAAAATGGAAAACGAGTTAAAAGACTTTATAAAGAACGATTTAAATGATATCGTAATTGATGTGAAAAAAATGTTGAGAGAAAATATGAAAAATGAGATGCAAGCATTTCAGCAGAATCTTCAAAAGACCCTACGCAACGATATGACATCAATTGAAAGTGAGTTAAAAACTAGCTTCACAGATGACATGAAACAGAAAATGGCTAAAGAAATTAGATCAAAAGTACAAATCTATGCCAGCACTGATCTAAGTGAAGACATTGAAAAAGATATTCGACAAGACCTGCAAACTAAATTGACTGTCAACTTGGGTAAAAAACTTGAAGATGAATTTAGTAGTGGTTCCTTAAACAACACGGCCCTTAAAATCGAAGAAAATTTGCGAAACTCTATTGACAAGCAAATTACTCAGACAATAGCTAAAGACATTAAAGACAGTCTCATTTCCGAACAAGATAAAATCGCTGACGATATCAAAATAAATCTGAAAGCAAAGATCGATAAAGATTTGTTTCCCGAGTTGAGTATATCTTTAAAGAAAAATGCCAACACCATAGCCAAAGATATTCGATATGAATTGGAAAAGAATTTGCGTAAAAATAGTGCAGATATGAGAACTGAACTCGAAGATAATCTAAAAATCATATACGAACAATTAAAAAATGATCTGCAAACCAAAGGTACAGATATAAAATCTCAGATCCAAAAAGACATACAGGATCAAAAGAATGCATTTAAAAATAATCTATCTATCACCAGTACTGATGTTAAAAATAATTTTGCTAGTGACTTTACTCAAATTGGTAATGATATAAAAAGCAAACTAGAGGATGAGCTAGCTAATTTAAATGTCGACATGAGACACCGCTTCGAAGATTATGTTAATGAGCTAATGACTACTATCGTCAAAGACAGCACCAGCACTTCAAACAAGAAAAATACAATAGTTGGTGATGTAGCTCAGGAATTAACTAAACCATTCAATCTCTTTTTGAACAGCAATCAAAAGAACGAGAACAACAGTCAAAAGAACGATGACAAAAACAATGACCAAAGTGTATCAGGCGGCGATATTAGTGCGACTAGAGATGTCACTATAACTAGTATGGAAAAAGACATAGAAAAAGCCTATATTCAAATTGATAAACTGAAAACGAACATGGCAAATGCCACATCTAAAATAGAAAGTATAGAAGCTACTCTCAAACATCAGTAGTATCAGTGACATTTTAAAAAAAAGCTGACACAAGCATGAAAATCAAGACGATTTGCAGACTTGTCTACCAAAAACAAAAAAAAGTAGATCAGATCGCGTAGAAAAGGAGATCATCACATCAAAACTAGATTTAGTAAAAGATTCCGGGAAAGTGAGGAAAGTAAAATTACAAAAGTAATACGAAAGTGAATTTATTATGACACTGTGGGTGTTCATCTGCCTGCAACATTGTTACTGGTTATTTTGTCCACCCAATATATTATAAACTAAGGACTAGAATACACACAAAGACATTAGGTGCGGAACAAAGAAATAAAATAGACGCTAAGAGTACGCAGATTTTTATGACGAAGGCAGACGGAGTTTTTAATGTTAATACCTCTTTGCATAGAGGAGTATAGGAATAGGATAGGATGAGATAAATTTACACATAACAAGAACTTCTCATACTCATAACAAGAACTCCTTATCACTTTTATATAGCATTTTGACTGCGGATTGTACACGAATGCTTGTATAGATTTGTATACGCAGATAGTGTTTGACGTCCCATATACCCCTTCCTTGCACATGACTGGATTGTTCTATGATTGGGTCAATATAAGAACATGCACCACACATAATGCGGACGATGCCGATATAAAAACTGAGTGTCTGCAAAATAATGCATCATTTGGGGATTTTTGTGGGAACGTCAGTACGCACCAAAAATGTTCTATATTGAATATACACCTCGTGTCACCATAGAATATCGCTTTTCGAATTCCTGCTGTTTTGCTGGTCATTGTATTAAAAGCACCACAACAACATTTGCTGATGGATTTTACCGTGTGCGACATCAAAGTCACAAAGAGAAATTCAAATTGCACGGATTCTACGAAACTAGACTGTACGAGTACAAATCACACATTTTGGGCAATTGTTCAACCAGAAGAATCACAGAATGCAAAACATTAGACCACCTATACTTGCGAGGAAGATTTACTACAGGTAAGTTATCTATTTAATCATTTTTTCTATTTTTTCTATTTTGTATATTTTTTTCCAGGAAGTTTTCTTTACAATATCAGCGAATCAAGAATCGAAAAAGTAATCAATCTTTTTATTGAATACACACAAACAATGGATAGTTATGACAAGACTGTAGTTAAAGTACTTTTTGAGGCTGCCAATATGATAGTGTCCATGTATCACAATTCGGTTTTTCATTCTGATGATGGTGTTATAACTTTTGAACCGGTAAATTATGAAGAAATTCGATTTGGAATAAAAGTATCATCCGCCGCTGATTTATATGCCGTTAAAATTATCAATAAAGATACTGGTGTGCTTTGCGCAATTGGATTTTATCAATAAAAGAAACTAAACATCTATTTTTTTTGCTTTGGTGTGTTCTTTTTGTATCTCCTATTTCTATTCTGTTTGTGTTTATTTTATTTGTGAGATTTGTTTTTGTGTAATCGTGTATAGATAACATTTTACGTGCCTTCGAAATTGTATAATTAGGAGATTATCTAGAGAGAAAAACATTTAGTTATTTGACTGCGCGGAATGAACATGGAAGTGAAGATAGCTGTTGTGTTCAACTTTTTCTTATTGTTCCTGTTCAACTATTTGTGTTTGATTGATATAACAGTGGCAGAAGAATACGAATGTATAGGTTTGTACAACTATCCAGGCTGGCTGGCGTTAAAGTATAAAGAATATACTAAGATCATAAATACAACATGGATTGATGAGCTCAATGTTCCGAGTGGACACCTAAGCGAAGATGACACACGAGCTGTAGACAAAAATAACGACGAACCGTTCTGGCGTGAGAAATTTGCTAATAATATCTACACCACTAGTAAATTCTATCAGGAAACCTACAAACGCAATGCCGCAGCAATGTTTCACAAACACAAAATCGCCTACAAGTACGTCAAAGATGAGGACGGCATTATTCCAGATCTGGACTTGCAACTAATTTCAGGTATGCCTCTTAAATAGCTATCTCCTAACTCAATATTTATGTGTGAACGTTTTTCCTGTGAACGTTTTTCCTATTTTTTGTAGAAAAATCTTTTCCCGAAGAATATGGTATTAAAACTACATGTGAATTCGATCCAAAAAAAGTAGATATTCAATACACTACTTTATGGCCTAATAGAACTGTCCCCTTGAATATTGACATTTCAAACGAAACACATAGAACTTCTTTTATGCATGGGTTAAACGCTTTGCAGTATCTGAGTTGTGTTAAATTTGTACCTGCTAAGAGAGGTGATCATTTTGTACATGTCACTGATAAGGGGGACGGTTGCTTTGCAGTCGTCGGTATGGCTTACCGTGGAACTGCACGAGATAATACATCCACATATCAGACTATGTCTCTGGGTCCAAATTGCTACAGTCATGACACCGTTGTTCACGAGACTATGCACACGTTAGGTTTTCCTCATGAACATCAAAGATTTGACCGAGACATTTATGTGAATGTCAATAGCGATAACATTAAACAGCAGATGCGATACAATTATGATCGGATTTTTTATCCCAATATGCCGAAGGCACCTTATAGATATGACAGTATTATGCACTATTTTAGCACGGCATTTGGTTTGGGAGATCGTAAAGCAATGCTAAAACGACTCGACAACAGCACCATCGAAGGAGGACGTTTTCTTACTCTAACTGATGTAAATCGATTAAACTACATGTATGGATGTACTGAAGATGAAACTGAAGAAGACTTTGAATCTCTCGATGATGTCAAATTTCCTTCAGATTTTGTTTAATAAAAAAAGATAACCTACACAAAACTTTACCTCCATCTTATTTTTTGCTCCATCTAGCTATTTTTAAGTGAACTTCCAAGTCAAAAAACGTTGCATATTAAACAGGAGCATCAAGTACTTTAGTTTTTATACGGTAATGAGATGTGACTTGCTTTTGTCTTTTCTTTGAAAAATCCATTTCAAGAGATTGTATTTGTGATGTACTGTTGAATATGCCATGAGACTGAGTGTGGCAAACCACTTTACCTACGTTGTTTGGATATTCTTTGTGTGTAGACACACTTGGTTAGCGATTTAAAACCTGAAAAATATCTTCCCAGCTACTTACCTTTATACAAAATGTCAAAAATGTACACAACAAAAAAGATAAGATTTACATTTTTTAGCTATTTATTACAATGAACCATAGAACGATACAAGTTACAAGATACAAGTTAAAAGAGAAAATAGATTTGATAAAAAATATACTAGTTACAAGCGACAACTGGGATGACATTATTTAATTGGTCCTCAGGTCTTTGATCATCTTTTGGGTCTTCTTTTGGGTCTTCAGCAACGACATCATCTTTTGGGTCTTCAGCAACGACATCATTTTTTGTGTCTTCTTTTGGGTCTTCAGCAACGACATCATCTTTTGGGTCTTCAGCAACGACATCATTTTTTGTGTCTTCTTTTGGGTCTTCAGCAACGACATCATCTTTTGGGTCTTCAGCAACGACATCATTTTTTTCTTCAGTTTCTTTATCAGCACCTTTTTCTTCAGTTTTTTGAATTTTAGTTTTGACTGAGTCAGAGTCACTGTGCTTCCTTTTTCTTACGTTGATAAGAAGATGAGCATTATGAGCATAGTACGGTACTAATTTTAAACAAGCTTTACATTCAAAATCAAAATTATCTGGATTTATGGTTAATCCCAACATTATTTGGCGAAATTCGGCTTCAAAATCTCTGTCGGGATGGGTATGAGAGATAATATCATCCTCTTCTTTCGGCAAACTACGGTGAATACATATAGCACAATAGAAATCATTTTTAGTCGATGGTTTAATCAGACAGTCGCCGCAGTAGCAAAGATTACAGGAGACGCAGAATTTGGACTTCATATCACAATACATACAAACTGAGTATTGTCCATAGCATCGGCTAGCAATGCAATCGCCACTCTTACAGTCAACACAATAATTATTTAGAGGAGATGAAGCCTGATGACGATCCGCATTTCCTTCTTCGAAGACATGTTTATTGCCCGCATAGTATTTCACCAAATCACAGCAAGCTTTACAATCAATCAAGAAAGTATCTGGATAGAAATTATCTAAATTTTCAATTTCCTTCATTTCGAATTCCCAACTTTCTCTACCACTATGAAAATGCTGATTAGGTGTCACGTTTAGATGACTTTTTCCTCCATTTAACACACACTCCACACAGAATTTATTTTGTTCAATCGACGGGTAGAGAACACAATCTTCACATAAGAACATGTTACAACCATCGCAGACGACGAGTCCTTCTTCCTTTATGCATTGCCGACACACAAACAATTTCTTATTGCAACAACGGATCGCGGCTTTTTCAGTACTGATCCTTCCTTCGTCAGTACCAAAACAATAGGAACAGAATTGTCCCAAGGGTGTTAATGGTTTTGGTGGATGATGAACACTTTTAGTTAATTCCATTTCAAAATCCATTTAAAAAATTAGCAGAACTTTTACAAAAAAATTAGCACAACTTTTACAAAGCAAAAAAATTGAGAGAGTACTTAGGAATTGTAAGACTATTCTCGGTGAAGGTTTCTCGATAAACTGAATTATTCGAAAGAATTTGCTTTATTTATATGAAAAACTTCCCACGAAAAAGAGAGAAAAACAATAGATTACAACTTTCATACAGAACTTTTATTAATAATATTAGTACAATTTTTCCGAATCATTTCTATTTCGGTTTGAATTAATCTTTCATTATGTATATAGTATTTTACAAGTTCACAGCAGGCTATACATTCAATGTTGAACTTTGTAGGTTTTGCTTGTTCATAAAGGATAGCTCTGTCATCTTCCCATGTGAGATTACAAGATTCGGCATGAACAAAAATTGACCTATCTGGGTAATCCCATTTGGTCTGAGCAATACAATCGCAGCAATATGAACCTGCATGTGGAATTGGTTCTACAAGATCAGTAATCGTGCGACATGTCTGACAACAATGCACTTCACAAAAATCACACACATATTTTTTATCATATGGTTCAAAGCAAATACATCTGGAACATGATACGCAGGGATTGGAGTAAATGCAATCACAATAATTCTTCCCACCTCTCAAATAATTGCGAAAAGCCTTAGCGCTAGCCCTATTTTCCTCATCACTGTCATCATCATCATCGTCATCGTCGTCGTCATCATAGTCATCCGAACGCATTTCTTCATCTTCTTCTGATTCTTCATCATCTACTGACTCTTCATCATCCATTGACTCTTCATCATCCATTGACTCTTCAAATTCATCCTCATCACTTAAACGGAATCCCTCGTATGCATCCATGGAGTCTTCACCACTACTACATTCAAATATGTTATCTTCACATATGTTGCCTTCATCACTATTTGCAGTATTGCGTTCTTCAGTATTGCGTTCATCACTATTTTCAGTATTGCGTTCAGCACTATTTTCAGGAGCACTCATCTTTTCAGAAAACGTAAGACTTAAAAGTTCCGACGTACAAAGCTTGCAGTCTTGCACACTACTAAATGCACACAAGCAGATACCTTAAGTTTATATCCCCACATATAAACCAAAAGAGAAAAAGAGAGAAACTGGAAGTATTGTTCATACATTTTTTTTATTCATATCACATTTTCATTTTCTCCAATTCGGCATTAAATAAATCTTGTTCATTTTGAATATCCGCCTCTAATTCGGCTGCAATTAAAGCACGATTTGGGCAATAGCACTTGACCAATTCGCAACAGGTAACACATGTGATGCAAAAATATTTAGGCTTTGACTTTTCTCCTTTGAAGCACAAAAAGTAATAATCATCCTCACACGTACGTTCTGGACAACCTTTTGGATGATAGTGATTAGGGTTTGACTGATGTGGGTAAGCCCATTTGGTTGCGGCAATACAATGCACGCAGTAGGCTACTCCATCTATAGCCGGAAACATTAAATCGACACTCATATCGCCACAAACTTTACAGCTTTCGCGAACGTCTTCTTGGTCCATCTCAAAAAAGATTAGAGAAAATGTGATTAGCAAGACTGAAACTGCAGAACTAATTAATTTTTTGCTGAGTTGAAGTCTTTTATTATAATTTTTGTTTATTTTATTTTTGTTTTATTTTTATTTTTTTTTTTCAATTTTATTTTTGGTAACAAGTTTTTAATGGTTAAAAATGGCGCGTTATAGAAAAGCAATTACTCGCCAAAAACACCCAAAAGCGATTATCTGTTTTAAAGATAATCACCGTACAGTCACGGATAATGCCGAATATCCTCGAGTAATTACTCGCGGATAACACGCAATTATCGAGAAGCTAATCACAATAGCTAGTATAATTATTAGCACGTCTCATTAAATTGACACGTTTCAGAGTAATAGGATGTGATGGAAGCAAGCAAGATGCTATGTGAGGGAGGATGTGAAGAGTGAGATTGTGAGGATACAAAGTATTTGAGAATGCCAGCATGCAAGCTGAGCGGCGTGATGATTAGGCGGGCAAACTGAGTGGCATTTATCTAGGTGCATGACTCTAGCTACAGGACGTGACTCTGCATATTCTAGACATGTGCATATTCCAGGCATATCTATACTAGACCACCAAAGCTCCCACATCCGTTTATGCAGTGGAATTTACTGCACTTGATACCTCTCAATGCTTTTGTATATCGCATGCACTCGATGCCTTTAAAATGCCCTTAAGCCACGAAATCACATTTACCATATCAGGCACGAAATCACATATTCAGTCCCTCCACAGTCCCTCCACATCCTCCACAGTCACTCTACATCCGCATTAACCACACGTGTCAAAATACCCAACTACGCAGTAATGCAATACTCAAATCTCCAGTACAAAAATTCATTTGCGCAAATCTCCCCATACAAATTATCTTTTGCGCAAATACTACCATACAAAAATCAGATTATCTCCAGTACAAAAATTCATTTGCGCAAATCTTCCCATACAAATTTTCGTTTGCGCAAATACTACCATACAGAATTCCGTTTCCTCAAATGCTCCCATACAAAAATCAAATTACTCAAATCTCCAGTACAAATTTTTGTTTGCGCAAATACTACCATACAAAACTTTATTTACTCAAATGCTCCCATACAAAATTTCATTTACTCAAATCTTTCCATACAAAACTGATTTGCGCAAATTTCCCATAATAAAACCAACACAAGCTACCCTGTCACAAAAACAAAATGCCACAAAAAAACCAAGGAGATTAGGGACTCGTGTGTGAGTAAGTGACGGTCGGTAATTTGTGAGATTAATTTATGACTGACCCAACGGCGGCAGACCGTCAAAAGCGGCAGACCGCCAGACATCAATGACTTAGCGGATATCAATACAATGTATTGACATAGGAGGTAGACCGTCACACAAACAACTTGGAGCTGTGAAGAAGTACAAAAATATGAGAAATGAAATGCAAAACCACCGGGCTGTGTCAGATCGTCAGTCAGTCAGACCGTCAGACATATGATCAGATCGTCAGTCAGTCAGACCGTCAGACATACGATCAGATCGTCAGTCAGATCGCCATACGTGAACCATCGGGCTGTGTCAGACCGTCAGTCAGATCGTCAGTCAGATCGATATGGCTGTGTCAGACCGTCAGATCGTCAGTCAGATGGCCACACGTGAACCATTGAGCTGTGTCAGACCGTCAGATCGTCAGTCAGATCGCCATAAGTGAACCATCGGGCTGTGTCAGACCGTCAGACATATGATCAGATCGTCAGTTAGGTCGCCATACGTGAATTATTGCGTCTTAGAAAATGTATGCTGCACGTGCCTGCATGCAAACCGCTGGAATGCATTCTGATTAATTTTATAATTATCAGCAAGATAATTGCGCGCTCTAGGTTTTTCCCCATTGCTCATATATCCGCTACCAAGCGTTCTCACACAATTTAATCAGAAACGTGCCGCACTAATATTATGCAGCCCAAAAACAATACTTTCATATGACACACTAATATTGTCCTGAAAATTGCAATTACTTGAATTTGCTCACCAATATAATTTTACCATCCACTAATATAGTTGTACCAAGCTGCGAGCTCGAAGCATACAATCGCAGAAATAATGTGCAACCCCCACACAATGCAAAAGTGCATGACCAATACTTGCTAAAAGACCGATAATGACCAAGCAGCTCGCGATCGTGAGCAACCTCCCCACAGAAAAACTGAATACAACCAGATTAAACTGCACTAGAAATGCATTACTAGAAATCTCTCACCCATACAATCTCATTTTTAGCAGCTTAATTCTGATTTGCTACTGGAGAAATTTTATCAGAAGTAGTTCCGACCCACAATAATTTCTAATTCGATATTAGATAAATCTCCTCCAATATAAATTCAGTTTTATTCAAACTATCAACAGAACAAGTTCACTTTTCAGCAAAGCTAGCTAAGATCTATTGATCCTAATTCAAAGTATTTTCAAAGTGTTTTTCTGAGTTTTCAAAGTTTTTTAAAGTCCTTTTCTAAGATGTGCTCTATTTTGTGCGCTTGTCATAAAATGACTACTAACATGTTTGATTATAAAAATGAGGTTACTCGTCGTCAATCCTTACCATCGCGTTTTCCGGACATTTTTGCTACGGCAGGATTCTACGGGTTGTACGGTCGTGATGATGTTTCTTCTAAATTGCGCTGTCCATTTTGTCACATCATCCTGGGTTACTGGAACTTGCACGAAGATCCATTCTACATTCATGTGCTGTGGTCTCCGAATTGTCCATATATATCTGGGCAGCCTAATACCGGTAATGTTGCAATTGATGGTCGTGTTGTAGCTTATCATCAGCTACGTATACGCGATATGCCTGATCTTCTTCGACCGGTAAATACTACAAATACACAACGTGAAGCTCTGCGTAAACATGCGTTACATCGTTTATATGACAATCCTGGTCTGATATTGGAGATTGATGGCGGAACTATTACACTTCATACTGGAGATATTGTGTCGTCTTCTGAATGGCGTTGGAATGATAATCATGCTCAACTTAGAGAACTTCGTAGTAAAGTGCCTGCCCGTATTGCTCGCTTTCCTAATGAAGGATGTTATGCTAGTCGTCTCCGTTCGTTTCGTCACGATGTACTGTCTTTGATATATCATGAAAACATGGCTGCCGCAGGATTCTTTTTTGACTCTCGTACTGGTATCTGGAGATGTCATAGCTGTGGTGTAAAACTTCCTCGTGTAACTGAAGAATCACCTCTCATTCAGCATCATCGTTATGAAAAAACATGCAATTATCTTCAAGCTCCAACAGCCTTTGCGGGAATAGATATGCACTCAAATGAGCGTTCATTAGATGAATTTCTGTTTGGTGATCTAGCAGTCAAGATAATACGCCGTGAGGGTTTACTTGCAGGCCGCAGTGACATAGATATAGATGAACGTACGGAACAATCGATACCACTCCAACCAATAATGGTGCAGAATCCTCAAACTGAACAACCAACACAGTGTCAACAACAAACACAGTGTACAGAACGACCTGTAACTCCTTTTACTGGTGGTCTTCAAAGAACTTCTTCGGAAACTGCATTTATTGACGCACTTAATCAACTTTTTGATTTTTCATCCGACAGTGATAGAAATGTTACAAATGAGCCTATTGTAACAGAACCTAATGATGACAACTTAAGGACTAATTCAAATGAGCCTAATTCAAATGAGCCTATTGTTAATGACAACGATAGCTTAAGAACTGATTACTCTGATATTGAAGAAACTGACGATGAAGCAATTAATCAACTTCGGAGATACTTTGATTTTTCATCCGACAGTAATAGAAATGAGCCTATTGTTAATGACAACGATGACTTAAGAACTGACGCCTCTGATATTGATGAAACTGACGATGACGACAGTGATGATCATTCCAATAGCTTAAGAACAGACGCCTCTGATATTGATGAAACTGACGATGAAGACTTTGTGCCTGCTGAACCTCGAAGAGTACGATTAACGAGAACCGAACTTTCAATCAACAACGGTACCCAGAATGTTACAAACAATACGCAGACAACCAATAATCAGAATCACGAAAGTACGCAGAGTCTCAGCGAGCCTACCCGTGACCCTAGGTTATCCAGCCGCGAATACGCCAGAGGTAGATTTAACGCATATGATGGTCCTACAATTTCTCCAGCCTACCGGACAAGACGTTTAACTGCAAATTACTACAGTGAACCAAGATTAAGAAGACCTCGCAATATTCGTCATCAGACTAGGTCACAACATTCCGTGAGTAACACTTCTATAACGCCTAGTGTTTTCAATATTAACGTCACATGCATATTATGCGTTGGTGAGATTGCAACTTGTGCAATGATTCCTTGTGGTCATGTTTTTGCTTGTGATACTTGCGCTTTGCAACTCGAGCAATGTTCTATTTGTAACAAAAATATTGATAGGCGACTTAAAATATATTATCCTTAAATGTAATCAATCAATAAATTGTATTGTGATATTTATATATTGTATTGTGATTATTGTTATATCTATATTAAGTTGGTTAAAAGATTTATCATTACAGTGTTATTGTTATAAATAAAAGTAAAAAAAAAAAAGAAAAAAATATGTGTTTCCCTTAACTTTTTCTAGGCTACAGTTTGCAGCGTATACTTCTCTTGCTGCGTATCTCTACTGCGTATACTTCTCTACTGCGTATACTTCTCTACGTATACTTCTCTTGCTGCGTCTTCTCTAACTTCGCTTTGCTGTTGTTCTTTTTTTGTGTTTTCTAAAAACAAGGACTAAGGCTGGCTAGACTTTTCGAACTTCATGTTGGGTAGACTTTTTCATGTTTCTCTCAAAGTCAGAGGTTATATTCTCATAGGTAAGTTCTCTTATATGTGTCAGAACCTGAAAAGTTAAAAGTACGATTCTCATAGGTAAGTTCTCTTATATGTGTCAGAACCTGAAAAGTTAAAAGTACGCTGATGCAAGAGACAAAAAATTTGATTGCTTAGTATTTATTATCACATTTTTATAACAATGTTATTTTTTGGCAAGATTGTTTTGATTAGATATCACTTCATCAAATTTATCACTAATGTCAAATTCTATTTCTACAAGGAGATTTGACTCATTTTCAATATCCGCATCTAGAGAATCTAGTTCCGCTTCGACTGTGTCCAAACGATTGATTAGATCAAATAAGTTTTGCATTGCGGCATCTATCAGATAAACTGAAGAAAAGGTATGATCATCAGTAACAAATTTATTTGATAGATCCATTATATATTGACTTACTTCTTTGTATTTTAGCTCTATATTAGTATCATCCTCCTTCAGGGGATCCATAAAATCCAGAAACAGGTTGGGTATGTTAGGATCCTCAAGCATCCTAACTAGACTGTTAATTAATTGAATTGATTCATCTAGATCAGGTGACAGTAATTCCAAAAGATCGTAATCCAGAGGATGACTTATAAAATTCATTTTGTAGAAGTAGGTACTTTAGTTGTTTGCTCTTCAACGTCGAGGAACTGAATAAACTATCCAATTTTACCGCCATGTAATTACAGCTTTTATCGAATATGCACAGAGTATTTTTCATTTCACACAATCAACAAAATAGGCGGGACAAAATCTCATAGTCATTAGCATACTAGTTCATAACTACCACATACCGCTACCACATACCGCACTATAAAATATCTTTGCTATACTGTGCCTTTACTTTATGTGCCTTTACCTTATCATGCTTTTTTAGTTGCGGTACCCCACAACCTCTCGATCCCGTCACTCTCACCCGATCGCCTTCACTTTCACCCGATCGCCTCTACATAATATCCTATGTACTATTCTGATCCTTTTGCCCGTGGCACCACAACAAAGAAAAAGTCACGTTTTGACCTAGTCTTTTTATTTCGGGAAGCGTTTGATCGGTTTTTATCTATAGTTTGTTGTACGACCAATCAAAATACTTTATATCAATCAGCTGACACAATGTAGTGTATCGTATTATCGCTATCCAATCCTATACCTGCTATGTACGGAATTTATATGAAGTAGTGAGAGAACTCAAGTAAATTTTCTCAAGTAGAATTGTATGGGTAGCTGATTTTAGAGAGGGTGTAGGAAATTAAAATACTTCAATAAAATCAGGAGAGTCTATTGTATAAACTGCAACATTAATGAGTGAAGTAGTGGTAGCGTCGTTTCAATTGTTTACTCTGTATTTCTACTCTCCATTAAAATAGTGTTTATGACCAAATTTAATCTGTCTGCATTTAATTAATCGTCTTTGTATTGTTCTCGTGTGATTATTTGCTTTTCCTATAAACAACATCAACCAGGCAGGCACTCAAGAGGACTTAATCCGTTGTGTATATATTTAATAGCCTATAGTGTGCTAAACAAAACATCCTCAAAATCATCAAGTTTGGCACTTTGTATCCATCAACACCCCCTAACGAAATTGTATTGTCAGGCATAAACATTTATGCAGATTGCGCCATTCATTTGGAAGAGCGAAAGAGTTTTAAATAAACACCCATTCGAACACAGTGTTGGTAGTGTGTAGTGCCGAGAGAATTCTACTGAACAAATATACAAATACAAAGCGCTGATTATGTCGCTTCCATGCATTCATCCATAAAAACAAAAAATATTAAAAGGTGCCCTCAAACTGAAAATCTCAGAAGTCCATCCGACTAACGATTTCAACCACAATACTACCTAACTAAAGAAGGCACATAATGTGTGAACACAGAACCACATACCACTGCAATTCACCGACTGTATAGTAAAATGTATCCAAACAAGTGATATCGTGATCGGATAGTGTATACTCATATTGTGACGTATACACAGCCCTAATAATCGACAGCACAATATTGACCTCCACTGGGCAGTTTACCCTGTGGCTACTACTCAATCTAACTTTTACTCAGCTCGAAGTCGGATGTTCTCTTTGACTATTTTCTAAAAGTGATTTTTCCTAATATAAATTAATTCGTTGGTGCTTTTTGTAACTTTGTACAAATAACTTAATCAATTTGACTAATTAATGTGATTTTTTTAATCGAGTTGTGATCTTAATAAATTTTTAAAGAATAATCGTTCGTTTGTAAATTTATACAAGGTATAAAGTGATTAATTGGATTTTTGTAATCTATCTTATGGTGAACTAAACTGTCTTTTAGAAATAATAGTGACTAAATAAAATAATTAACGAAAATAGTACTAGTGATTAAAAAAAAGAAAATATTCCTAGTGACTTACCAGTGACCCAATAAAATTCTGAATTTATGGAGAAAATAAAATTTTGATTTTGTGGAAGTTATGCCAGTGAATAAATACCTTTTTATGAAACTCTAACCGGTGATAAAATTTTTTAAGAAACTTTAACCTGTGAAATCTTTTCTATCATTTGTTCTTTAAAATGACTTCGCTCAAATCAAGAAAGAAACTTTTAAAAGAATATCTACGTGGAGCAAATCTTGAAAATGAATCGACTTTGGTGGAATATTTAACTGCAGATCGCGCAACTGATCCTGCTTCTGATAGCGAAAGTGACACTAGTGACAATGAAAACCATACCTCGCAAACTCCAGCCAAAAGATCTTCATTTTTAGATGGTAAGTCATATAACTTACGTAAAGTGTCAAAAAAAAATGTAGAACGCAAAATCCAAAAAGCCAAAAATAAAATCAAAGAATTTACTCCTATTCAACGTTGTAAAAAACAAGTCTGGAGAGAAAAGCCATATGATGAATCTTCAACTTCAGAGGATTCTGACTCTGATTCTGAATCAGATTTCGATACATTAAACCTAGATGTGACTGTCGGTAGCGTTTTTCAAAATGGTTATCTAAAACTCGAATCAGATGAAAAATATGTGCGCAAATGTAAAAATAAATTAAAAATACCCACCAAATTTGATAATTTAATGCCAACCAAACTTTCTCAAAGTTGTCTCCTTTTTCGAGATTTTTGTCACACGGTTTGTCGCTTACCGTATCAAAAAGACGATGAAATATTTTGGGCGATGCTAGGTGAAAAACTAGTTGTAATCGATGATGTTCTCATAAATTGGCTCGGTTTTCGTTCCGATTGTAGCCGATCTCAAGAAGAAGGATATAGGCGCTACCAGCTTATCCGTCTATTAAAAAAAGAAAATATTCCTCATCGTGCCATTAATAATGAAAAAGATAAACGTAAAAAATTATATTACGTTCCTGGAAAATATATGCTAGCAGTTATCCAGCTAGTACGTAATCCAAGATCTACACAATCATGTTGTCTCATTGTTCAATTTCGTGCGTGCTACATGGCTTTTAACAAATATCATGAACAATTTGAAAAGGCACGCTACGCCTTGTATTGCAAAAGTTTAAAATACAAACTGGAGACTAAAGCGATTCAGGATAAAATTAATTCAGATCCTCGTGCGTTATTCAAAATGGAGACAATAAAGCCGCCCAGTGATATTGATGCTACTGATCTCTTAGCTATAGACACTGATGATGAAATTGGCAAAACTTTGCATCTTAATATACCTGTGCCCAAGGTGACTTATCAACCAATTACTATAAAAAGTGAAGAACAGGAAATGCCACAACACGAATTTATTGAAGTACTAAAACAAAAATCTCTAAAACACTATGAACAACAAAAATCTCACTATGAACAACAAAAATCTCACTATGAACAAAAAATTGCACAAAACTCAATACACAATGCACAGCAAAATGATGAAGACAAAATATTCAAAATACCCAAGTTGCCTTCGCCAAAACCTCAAGAAATTGATCCTTTAAAGGAGACATGTTATGATCCATTAAAAGAGACAGATTCTTTAAAGGAAGCATGTTCTGATCTAGTTGTATTTAAACGGGATGTGATGTCTTACGAAGATCTAAATATCCAGTCAGGTATTCCTTTAGAGAATGCGTATTTAAAAATAAATAACTTTGATAATGGTAAAATCATTCCTGATACATCGTCCAAATCCTCTTTTGTTTTACCATTACCTATTAAAGAGACTGATACTTACAACTTAATAAATAAAGCGTTTGAACATCCTATTATTTTAAGTGGCGATAATGCTCCTATTAATGTTGACCTGTCTTCTATGGATATTCTAGACAATCTTCAGCTTCAAACAACATCAGATAGTGACTTGAAATTAAATGATAATACTCCAAAATATGCTGCTTTCGAAACTATTCATCCACGCGTCGGAAGTAAAACTCATCTAAGCGATTATGAATCGAAAGCTGCCATTAAACGTCCACTGGATTTTCAACTAGATAATACAAAAGCAGTTCTAATTACTAATAACGAAATCAGTGCCCTCAATGAAGAAAGTGCCAGTCTAGTACACCAAAACAAGCAGATGAAAATTCAAGAAGAGCTGCAATTTGAAAATATTCAGGAAATATTTGGTGAATTAACAAAACTATCTTCTCCTATGGTAAACATTAAACGATATCAGGGCCCATCTAAATCAATCGACGGATGCGAGACTCCAGATCCTTTACGATGTGACTCTGCCTCCACCTATGGTTATCCATATCAGTGCGATGACTCGTAAGCTAACATACTTTTTTATAGTTTTTATATATTATAATTTGTTTTTTTTCTTTGTAGAAGAGCAGAAAGTGTAGCATCAGAGACTTATAGTCAAGCAGATACTTTGAGTCAAGCAGATAATTTAAGTCAAGCAGATACCTTGAGTCAAGCAGATACGGCAGATACTTTAAGTCAAGCAGATACTTTCAGTCAAGCGTCAGAGACCTATAGTCAATCCTATAGCCAAAGGTCTGAAAAAAGTCAACTTTCAGAAATTTCAGAGGGAGATAGTCGAGCGTCAGAAAGTAGCAGTGCAATGAGGGAGCCTGAAATTGACTTGGATGAATTCTTAAAATCTTTAGATACTAGTCCTCCAAAGGCTCATGATACTCAGAATGCTGTTCCGCTGTTTCGAACTCCTTCGACGCAAACTAACTACAAAACCAATTTTAGTTTTCAACCAAGATATATGCCTCCTACTTTTAATCAATATCAAAATCAATATCAAGCGCCAATGTTTTTTTCACAATTTGGACCAGTAGTATATGATCAATATCTACCATATAACCATCAGCAGGAAATGTATCCACAAATGTATCCTCCGCCACTACCATACTACAATGCATATCAGCAACCGTCAATACAAACAATGTATGAAGTACAACAACAAATGCAGCAGCAAATGCAACAACAAATGCAACAACAGCTCCAATTCCAACAACAATTTCAGCACCAACATCAAGTACAACAACCACCTTCTCAACAAATACAGCACCCACAGCAAATACAACAAATGCAGCCAGTACAACAATCTCAACATATGCAGTACCCGCAGCAAGTACAACAACCACAGTCAGTACAACCACTACAGTCAGCATTACCGTTTTTACCAGTACAACAGCCTCAAAACTACTTAAATCAAGATGTGGATATGTCATTTTTAGACAATCTAAGTACATCAGAAACAATAATCTCAAATTCAGAAACAATAATCTCAAATTCATTACCAGAAATCTTATCACTACATTCAGTTGAGGATGGAAATCTTCCTCTATCATATCATTTAATGGTGAGGAAAAAATACAATGATGTCGAATTTATTAGAGCCAATCCAAATAAAAAAATAATTTTAATCAAACAATGGCAAAATGTCAATAAGTCCACAATGCTTAAAGTCAAAATTGATCTAATGGGTCAACAAATTTTTCTAACACATGGTTCGTTTAGCCTACCTAAGGAAATTCATTTAAGTCAACTAATTGATAAAATTGAAGAATCTGTAAAACAGTGGCAAATGAACTACCTTTAAGCTCAAAAACAATTCATACTATTCCAAATTCAATACATTCAAATACATTCATACAATTCCGGCTATACTTATACAAATTTTTTATACAAACGTTTTCGAATTTATATCTATGTTAAGGTTTTATAAAGTTCTATTGACTGATATTTACTTTTTGTTAAACGATCTCGCTTTAATAAATGTTATGTTAACGTAATAATATGTTTGTTGTCTATTTTCTTTTTGTTGTTAGACTTTTCTTTTTGCTGTTAGGGGTCTTGAGATAACCTTTGCAGTTATCATTTTCGATTATAGGAGAATTTAAAGCTAAAATGCATTAACTCGCTACAGTTCTAAGCAAGAAGATTCGAAATGAAGATCATTTTTGTGTTTGGTATGTTATCATTTTGTTTGGCTATGCCAAAACAAGTATTGAAGAAAGACAAAGTCTATTTATACGACAGAATTACTGGCGAGTATCATGGTAAGTCTATGACTACTGAAATTATGACCACTGAAAATGTGTAAAATGTTTTTTCTTTGTAAATCTTTCAGAGTATCAGACTCCACCCAGTCCTATTTTCTATCCAACTTTTCCTAAACTTTTCGAATTCACTCCTAGACCCACTACTGAGCTAATTACAGATCAAACTACTGCTCCAACGAAGTCTACATCCACAACATCGGCTCCTGACTCAACAACTACAGCATCTGACTCAACATCTACGACTGTGTCGTCAGATTCCACAACTGCTGCAGCCGAATCAACTACAGCAGCAGCCGAAACAACTACATCAGCTACAGATGACACGACTCCTGACGAGGAAACAACTGCTGCTCAGGAGACAACAACACCTCCTCCTGAAGAAACCACTGCAGCTGAAGATGAAGCTACCACAGCAGCGGCAGAAGAGGAAACGACAACAGCGGCAGAAGAAGAAACAACACCCGAAGCAGCGCCAGAAGAAGCAGCTACGTAAAAATAACATCTAGTCACATAAAAGTGACATATTACTTACCTATTATTTTGTGCGGTTCAGTGTAATTATAGAAAGAAAAAAATATACATACGAATTAAAACTTTTTAAAACAAAACTTTATTGCTCTAACTTTATTCTATTTGTTGCTCTCTATTCTGTTATTCTATTTTTCACGAAAGTCCAAACATGTGGCTATTGGTGTATTTGTATGTGTATCTAAAAGCTTGACTCGTTTTCAAATAAATTGAATGAAAGACATGTTAGAGTTGTAGTGTTCAAAGAGACGTTGTCATCTAAGTCTCTGGTCGGTTGACTGGCGTGCGTGCTTGTGTTGTTGTGGCAGACTTGAAGGAAGAATTGTTCCAGAAAATCTCTTCAGAGACTTCAGAGAAGCAGGTAACTTTTTGAAGCATCTGATGAGCTAGTTTATGCATCCGATGAGCTAGTTTCTGTGCATCCGCATAGTTTCTGTGGCTTCTTAGACGAGGCAGCATGATAGATGGTAACATCATTCAAAGAACAACTATCATATCTCGTCAGTCATTGAGATCAGCTATTACTCGATCAGCAGATGCAAAAATCCATCAAACCACCCAACCATCACCAGCAAAAGAACCCGGTGATATCGCTGGAATCAATATCCCTCAGCACGCAAGATGACGTCGCCAGAAGAACCAAGGTCCGCAAATGGAGAAGCAGTAGGGGAACAATACACACAACAACAAACTGGAGCTGGAACATTTCTGTTTTCCTCTTCGGTCGCATACATGACTAATGTTCCCGCCAGAACACTAGTCATCTATCCCACAGTTGCAGAAAAACACAATCTAACGCCCCATATGAGTTGTTGTGAGCAGAATGTCCCATCTGGGCCGGTTAACATCATCTGCACTCACTTGCATGTTGGTTTGCAGGCAGGTATTGTCATCTTGGTAGAGATTTCAACTGGCTCTGGTACCTATCACCCACAATATTATGCACCGAACACGCTTATTTCAACTGACAAGATCTACAAAGTTCACATTCTATTTATTCTTAACAAAATACTTTTAAAATGCACAAACAAATGCACAAAACAAAGTGCAAACAAACTAATACTTGGACACGTGATAAGTACCTATACTATTTAACGAAATAAAAGAGATAAAAGAAACGTGAGAGCTTTTTTAATTAATTTTTATTGAAAGCTTCATAATGTGGTATGGTATAATAGGTATGGTATACAAAAGTAATATTAGTTTGCTCTTAGTCTATTTTATTAGTTTGTTCTAGCTGATAGTTTTTGAGAAAGTTTGAACGTTATATAAAAATATTAAAAAGAATAGAAAACATATGATTGAAGATTTTATATTGTAAACATTACTGTGTTTCTTGCTGCATTTCGAACTTTTTTATTAAAAACGGTATTTAAACTAATAGTTGTTGGTATGTAACCTTTTCGACGGTAATCTACTCTATTATTTGTTATGTGTAAGGGTTCAACTAAACGTAACATCTCATCAATATTTTTGATATCATCAATCTGATATAAAGGGACTTCTGCATGGGTCAAATGATAGCGACGAAGATTATAACGTTCGAGGATACGTTTCTGAGACTGCATTTCTTCGGCTTCGAATGGTCTCTCGGGTTGTCTCTGTATTTCGGATGGTCTCTCGGGTTGTCTCTGTATGGATGGTCTCTCGGGTTGTCTCTGTGTTTCGGATGGTCTTTGTTGTTGTAGTCTATTTATCTGACGTTGTCTAGGAGTTTGTGGACGCCGCTGTCTTTGTTCCTCATTTCCGCGTGTATATTGTCTATTTTCGCGTGTACGTTGTCTTCGTTCTTCTAGGCTTAGCCTATTGCCGGAGTTATGGGATCGTTTAGAACGTTGGGATCGGTATTGTTGTAGCTCATCTCGTTGCTGACGTTCATCATCCGCCTTGTTCTTGATAATATATTGTGGTTTGGCTTCTTTTCTGCCCATTACTGTGTCATTGTTAGTTAAACTAATTTCAAAGAGCTGGCTACGACTTAACTTTTCCATTTTATCTGTAATGTCTGGCTGGTGTGCTATGTTGGAAAATCTGTAGACATTCTGACGAGTCATTTCCAAACTCATATTGAAATCGGCACGTATTGTTGATGCCCCATAAACCATATTCAAGTTATAGACGTCTGTAGGATACAGTAAATATGGAAGGAAGTACGTTTCATGATTAAACATAACGCTTTTAACAATAGACGAGTGGTCAAATCCCAAGAAATGCATCATTTCGTGCAGTATTACGCTGCATAATTGCGTAATGTCTACATTTGTTGGGTCAATAACAATGTAGCCTGAACTATTATAGTATCCGTACGTGGTCGGGTCGGGAAATAAACCAAGCATCATTACAACATGCATTTCAGTAAAGTCGGCTTTGGCACGATGTGCATCCATCAAAAAAAATTTTAGATTAGAGTATGTGCTAAGTAACTCTAACACAAATTCAACAGCATCTAGAATTGTATGCTGAGTATGTGACGCATCATATTTATATCCTAAGAATTGGTAGCTTTGATAAATACCAATGTTGATAACATTCGTTGTAGTGATGTGTGTCATGGGAAGAAGGGTTACAGCATTATCAACTTCTACATTTGTGTCATGAATTGGTACGACTCCAAACAACGGATGGTTCTCTAATGTATTTGAGCAAATACCATGAATTGCTACATCCTGAAGATTCTTAATTTGGTGCCATTCCGCAGAACATCCTTTTAAAACCTGAATATTACGAGCAGTGAAATTAAATTTAGTGTCCATTGTATCTACAGTTTTATAGTTTGATATGTTGTGGATTCTTTGAGACACTGAACTATTTCTGATGGAGTCAAATATTTCAGCGTACATGAAAAATGTCTTTGAACGACCATTTAGCACTAAATCAGAAACAGTCGCAATTTCGGGATCTAAGAGATTTGGAGCCATTACTTCATATTTCGCTACGTCATCACCAATCATGTCATCAGATGTACGAGGAGTTGTTGAAGTTGAAGTAGGAGTTGTTGAAGTTGAAGTAACACGAGTAAAACGAGTAGCTGTGCGAGGAGTGGTTGTGGTTGAGATTGATGTTGAAGTGGTTGATGCAGAATGGTTTGGTAAACGACATTCTGATTTTACGTTACCATTTTGACATATTTCTTCTAAGAGATTACCATCAACACTGCCGGCTAAAGTTGAACCTCGTGGTTGAAAAACCATCAAAACATCAAGATTTCGATCATCTAGTTTGATTGTGGCTACGGAACTACTTTGAATGCAGCTACTAGGATTGATTTTATCGTAGACTGAAGACACCAATCTTTTAATTTCTTCTTTAAAAGACAGATTTTCACTTGGCTGGACAACATATGATCTTAGCGTTGTTTGATGTCCAGATTTTTGTGTTGTTGTAGAAGTTGTTCTTTGTGTTGTTCTAGAAGTCGTTGATCTCTGCGTAGTTGGTCTTAGTGTTGTTCTTTGTGTAGACGATCTTTGTGTTGATGATCTTTGTGTAGTCGATCTCTGTGTGGTTGATCTCTGTGTAGTTGAAGTTGGTTTTTGCGAGCTTAAGTAGTTACTGGTAGTTGTTTCTGCGTCTGACTGGTATTTGATTGTAGCTGGTCTTGGGACGTAGTTTTCGAATCCTCCTGCTTGAATTCTGGAATAATTAAACTCATCACCCCTAATTGAACGTGTAGCATCGATAGCTCCACCAGCATCGTCGCTATTAAAAGAACGAAGGATACTATCACTAGCAGTATTACTCTTATAGTTTTGCTTAAGTCTATCATTTTGTGTTTGAAGTTCTGCGTGTGAAGAAAAATCTGTTTTTATAGCTGTAGCGTTTGAATGGTTAGTTATATTTAGTTTATTTTTATAGTTGTTCAGTAGGGTATTCATGTCACTTGGAATAAGTTTTGTAAGTGGTTTATTAACGCATTGTCTAATCTCATTAGTAATGGCAGACATTGTAATCTCTACTTCGTTATCTCCAGCCACTTTATTAAGAACATCCGACATTAATCTAATAATGTCATTTGGTGGATCAAAAACACACGAGTCGTCACAGGTACCGAGCATGTCACAACCAGACATACAATTATCAAACATTTTTACACTATTCAAAGTTTTTGCTGCCTCATCTGAAGTAACGAATATTTGTTTTTTAGACGGCCCACCTCTTCTTGCATTTATGCAGTCTACCGTACTATCAGCATGACTTTCTAGTTTTTTTTTAATGCACGCATCTGTATTACATTCTATTAACTCATAATGTTTACCTCTATATTTAATTTTTGAGCTCGATGGATTAGTAGTAGGTATTATATTTGCAGTTATCAGATTCTTATCAACACCTTCTAAGACATTAGAACATTTATCAAAAGTTTGAAAATGACAGTATTCTGAAAACTCTTGTAGATTAATGCGAAATGTGAGCAAATACAAATACAGCGTCTGTGTTCTAATTAGCGGATGACTTTTAGTGAGTACTTTGATTATGTATTTAATCTTTGGTATCACAACGGCATTACGATATGGCAAACGCAGGCGATGAAGAAGTGAGTATAGATTAGGATATGCTTTTTGAACAGACTGTTGAGTTGTAGTTTTTAAGGCTTCGAGTACAGGCCCAGCTAACGCTGACAGTGTTCGTAAACGGTCTATTATGGAGTCCATATCAGTCTCTATACTACTCAAAATTACAACAAAACGTGAGAACTTTGGATGTGCGGCGATGGATCTTAAGGGATCACTACGTATTTCATCGAAGATTGGATAGATATTTCTATATTGTTCAGAGCTGGGGTCCGTGTAGAGTAGTAGAACTCCGAAATTGTTGTAGGGACATCTGTGCAGATGTAAAGCGTAGTCAGCAAAGCTATACACATAATTACCCATTGAACAAATTTCATTTGTAGTATCGTAACAGGTATAGAGACTCATACCAGGCATCGAAAAAACATCTTTAGGACAAAAGTCAATAGATTTTAAATCAAATTCAGAACTAGGCACCGGCACTGCTTGACACAGAGACAATAATGTCATCAAAACAATAAAACGATTCATATTAGAATTTATAAAACGATTCATACTAGAATTTATAAAACGATTCTATAAAACGATTCACACTAGAATTTATCAAACAAAACGAATTTTTATTTCAAGTAGGGACTCTGAATTATTTTTAATATTTTGTCTATACTCGACACCGTTAGAAATCGAACTGATATTTTCAACATCAAATTCTGAGCTTTTATACCTGTCGAAATCCTACAGAAATCCTACAGAAATCCTACAGAATTCCTACAAAAACTACAAACAATATTCTAACTATAAATATCAAATTCTAGCTATAAATCAGATTCCTATAGAGAACTGACTATGCACGTGATGGAGAACTCGGACTACACACGTCAATTCGTTCGATTTGTTGAACGTGCTTTTGTAGCTTTTTATTATTGATCTATTTGTATAGGTGCACACCGAGTCTATAAAAACCCAAATCGAACGTGACTGTACACTCATTCAAGTAAAATCAGTACCACAGTTTGCAGGCGTAGAAAAGTGATCTGCTGTATAAATAGAAAGTAAGAAACAAGTCTAACCATACAAAGTAAATTTCTCTCAATAATATTTTATTATTTCATTTTTATTTCAGTGTCTAACAAAAATGTAGCTAAAAATTTAAAAGTAGCATCAAATGCAGAATTTGCAACATTTAGTTCAAATGTAACAAACTCTGATCTTGAGAGTATCTATCAGCTAGACAGTATAAGCGAAGCGGCGGTGAAACTCAATGCTGATAAGCCAATTTATAGATCCACAAAAAGGAAAATGCCTATTATTATAGCTGCTGCTGGTGTAGCAAATGAGACGCCTGCTACTCTGAAGCGAAAACATGTCGATGCTTTAAAAGCCGCCTCCGAAGCAGACAAAAAGAACCGCGTAATTGATGCTGCTGCTGCTCCAGGTCTAAACAAATGCATACCCCTACCAAAGTCAATCAGCATGGATTTTTTTTTCACATCACCAATTGTTTTGCCGTCTGGAACGTATATGACTTCATACGAAGAACTTCTCAGCAAACCTTTTAAATTTCACGACCTGACACCCGAAGAAGCTGAATCGCAAAGACGAGACACTGAACTGATAATCGAAATGAGACACTATCTAGAGCAGATACTATACTCAAATGAAAAGAAAAACTAAACCACTGGCATATATGTAGTCCAAAAATACTCCAAGATACTCTATACTCTAGATATGCTACTCCTGTACCGTAGTAAGACTAAACCTGTAATTTAAAAAACAAAAATATCTGTAACAAAAATCTGTAACTGTAACAAAAGTGCTATATATACAAAAATAAAAACCTAAACAGAACTGCTCTTGTAAATCTCTTTGTAGCGTAGCATTCATATTGTCATTCATCATTTTTCATTTGCATAATCTAAGCTCGATATGTATCGTCAGCATAAATTTAAACACGCACCCACACATAAATCCAGTCTGTACTGAGTTCCGTTTGTGACGTCTCGGCTTCTGATTGGCTGGCGGTGCATAATGTTCTGAAACACCAAAAATGAAATGCACTGACCGATCAGACATAGCCATCCAAACCAATAATCCAGTGCCGTTACCACAGTATCTCAGTTCTTCATATGATCAGTGCACCTGAACTCTACTGAAACGACGGCACTGGTGGAATTGTGTATTTCCCTATTCTATAGTATCCACTTTTTTGGCCTGCGAATTCGTCGTTTGATGACTCAGAAACGACGATTTCGCAGGCACTTTTTTTCTTGTAGGTAAAACGGGGTTTTACGGGGTGTCGGGACGTGGTTCCCAATTGATATCTAGGAAAAGGGTGCTCAACTCTACCATTTATTGAATTCGTTTTGCCCAGTATGGCAAAATCGTGACGGAGCAGGAAGCGTGGAGGAAGGAAAGAAGATGAAGGGTTGTGATTGGATAGAGGATGGATAGAGAATTGATATACAGTGCCGTTTGATAAGAAGTTAAATTAGTAGGCAAAGTGAGATGTGGATGTGAGGTTGTGCGTCTATATAGTTGTTCTATGAACTGCGCAAATACTTTATGTGTGAAAAGATTTGAGTATTCATTTTCTACTATGAGACTTTTGCGCAAATACTTTTTGTATGAAGAGATTTGAGTACTTCACTTTCTACTATGAGACTTTTGCGCAAATACTTTTTGTATGAAGAGATTTGAGTACTTCACTTTCTACTATGAGACTTTTGCGCAAATACTTTTTATATGAAGAGATTTGAGTATTATGAAACTTTTGCGCAAATACTTTAAAGGGAATTATTGCAAGAAAATTGTTGGGAAATCGAGCTAGAAAAATAATTTTATTAAGCGATAATCTACCACAGCGGAAATACCAACGCTGATAACAACAAAAAGAAATATATATTTTTTTTCATTTAATTTATTTTTTTTAATATTCATTTACAAATGGATGTAGAGTAGAGCTAAAATTTTGTATTTCGTGGCCAAGACTTTTAACATCTGCTTGAAACGAATCCTTGTTGTAGTTTGATGTTGATGGGCTTTTGTCAATCCTTAGGCCGCGTGTAGCTAGTCTTAGAGCACGATCTATGTAGTCTGCGACACGAAACATGTCTTTTTCCACTAGGCCACGACTTGTGATGGCTGCGGTGCCTATTTTGATACCTGATATTTTGTCATCATTAGGTACAGGGCTTCTGCTGCAGTAGATATTAACTTCATCCAACATTTTCTCCGCACAATTACCAGTCAGTCCTATTTTTCGTAGATCAATTATAAACATGTGGATATCAGTGCCATCACTAACAATTTCATAGCCTCTAAATTGCAACAATTTCGAGAGGCACTTTGAGTTTTTTATTATTTGTTTTTGATATTCGATAAACTGCGGTGAGGCCACTTGTAACATACATGTAGCTATAGCAGCAATGACATTATAGTGCGGCCCACTTTGTAGTCCTGGGGATACAGATTCATTAATGCGATCCTCTAAATCGTACTCGATCTCTTCGCAGCCATCGCGTATACCTTTGCGAAAGAAGATGATGCCAGCACGAGGTCCACGAAGTGTTGTGTGTGTAGTAGTGCAAACAATATCTGCATGCTCGAAAGGATTGATTATTAGTTCAGCAGCTATCAAGCCTGCGGTTTGGGATATATCAACCATTAAATAGGCATTGTTGTTATGTGCAATTTGTTTTAATTTTTCGTAGTCCATACATCTTGAGTAAGAAGATGAGCAGGAGACTAGTAGTTTGGGTTTAAAGGCTGCGGCATTCAATTCCAGTCGCTCATAGTCGATAAGTTTGGTGTAGGTATTTATGCCATATGGTATGCTCTCGTATAACACAGTCGTAGTTGGTTTTGTTTTGTTTGGAGTGAAATAGCCTTTAGTTAAATGACCGCTGTCTGGTAGGTCAATTCCCAAAATCCGATCGTTTGGTTGTAGAAGTGCCATATAGATTGCAATATTGGCTGATGATCCTGAGTAAGGTTGAACGTTAACTCCCCATTTCTTTGGATCCAGGTGAAAGGCCTCCAATGTACGTTCTTGAGCCAATATCTCTATCAAATCAGTAAATTGATTTCCTCCATAGATTCTTTTGCCTGGTAATCCTTCCGAAAATTTGTTAGCAATACCACTACCGAGAGCCTGAAGGACCGCTGTTGATGTATAATTTTCGTTTGCTATTAAATCTAGTCCAGATTGTTGGCGTATATTTTCCAGCATTAACAAGACAGTAAGTTTCGGATCAGATTGCTCTAACGAGGCGGTTAAAATATTCTCTAACGAAGTCATCTCGAACAAGAATTGTACTACAATAAAAATATTACAGTCAAAGTAACCTTTATATATGGGTTTATAATTTTACTGAGATTGTGACCTATACTGAGATTGTGACCAATATTGTTACAAGAACCTAACTAGAGTTAAATGTAACGTCAATATGAACCTAACTAGATACGTTCTTAGTATACTAGGGTAATTTGATTTAAATATGGAATGACATCACTTTATATCTTTGATTAGTTTATATCAATTTGAAGAGAATGGATGCCGATGGAGCGATGAGTATATTATCACAACTGGACGATCCTATAGATTCTAGTATTAATCTAGAAAAAATTATCGCTCGTATACAAAAACGTTATAGTCGGTATAAATCTCAATCTAAAACACTGGTCGATTGCAGTAGATGTGAAGATTGTAATATTAGGTTGATGGATTTCGAAAAACACATGCGTTTGCACGGTATAACCTATTATAAATCGTGTGTTTGGTGTTTGTCTTACGATTCTTTGTCGCTAAGTACTAATAAAGAGTTACATCTAGAGTTTCTTAAGCATCGATCTGAATGTCTTTTAAAATTTGTTGAAAATATCGAATCACAACGCGTTCCTAATATTCTGTCATCCAATATCATCGAATCACAACCATCAAACATCCTGTCACAAGTTCCTCTGTCACAAAACAATTTGCAAATTCCTGAAGTATCTATAGATTCTAAAATTAAAATGATACAAGCCACTTATAGTGCCTACAAACGTAATTGTAAAACTCTATTGTCTTGTTTAAAGTGTTCAAATCGGTTTCGTGCAAATAAAATGGACTATCATTTATATGAACATGGTTTAAACTCTCAAAATGTGTGTGCGTGGTGTTTAGACTATAGCGTAGATGCATTGCTCGAGAATACAAATCCTGATTACAAATATCAATATTTGGACTTTTTAAAACATATCAATAAATGTGTTCGGAGATGTGTGAAAAATCAACGTGTGCATCGTGAATCTAAATCTAAGCGTGCTGTCGAAAGACATATCAAGCGTCAAACCAAAACTGCTCATAAAACTATCAATCATGAAAAGAAAAAAACGCGTATAGTAGAGGGTTATAAGAAAACTTTACTTCCTATGGAATTACAAAGATTACAAGAAATACAAAACGTCTATGTTGATGTTGATGATATATCACAGGCCACATCTTTTTCCTGTGTGTCTACCGTCACTAATTCATCTACTGCCACTAGTTCCTCTACTGCCACAAATTCCTCTACTGCCACTAATTCATCTACTGCCACAAATTCATCTAGTGTCACAAATTCATCTTCTACTGCCGCAAATAACTCTTCTACTGCCGCTAATAACTCTTCTACTACCATGCGTGCTTCGACTGTTACGCGTACAACCACACGTGATTCTGCATCAACGTCCAACTCATCAACTGCCTTTGAACGATTAGAACAATCTTATTTGGAACAGTCTCAATTCGATGATTTCTATTCTGAAGAACCTAATTTTGAAGAAGAACTCAACTTTGAACCAGAACTCAACCTTGAACCTGATCTTGAAGATAAACTCGATCGTGCAGCTAATCCTGACAATTTTGGAGAGCTTAATTTTGAAGACTTTGAAGACCTACTACTGCCTACATCTCCATGTCAAAACATACCTGAATCTCAATATGCATCTCAAAATGTGTCTGAATCTCAAAATGTGTCTGAATCTCAAATACCTGCATATCAAAATATGTCCGAGTCTCAGCAAATACTGTCAGAGTCTCAGCAAATACCGTCAGAGTCTCAGCAAATACCTGGATCTCAATCTCGGCAATATTTGCAAAGAACGGAAAGAATGTACGAATATGATGAACAGAATGAAGTCTACAGAGTTAAAGAACGTGAAAGAATAGAAGAAATTATAGCTGCACAAAAAGGTACTTTAGATGTAAAAACTGCCGCATTTATTAAAACTCCACCAAAAAACCAGATCTCACGACATGATTATCTGACGCGATACGAATACTATTTCCCTGGCATCTATTCTGATCTGTCGCAATTTATTAACCAATCATATATAAATCGATCTCCACCACCTATAGACGAAATACCTGATTGGGTGACTAATTGTGAGGCAGTAAAATCTATAAATATGGAATTCTTCAAAACAAATCATTTCCAATTGATTGACGCAATGAACCTTGATATGCGCTATCTTTCTGCGTACTTTTGGAAAGAGAATTTAGTATGGTATCATGTTAGTGTTCGTGTGACGGCGTGGAAATCATTTTGTGAAGATTTTTTAACAGTATATGGATGCAAAATGCATTTTTTACCATATTGGTGTCTATGTAACGGTGGACGTATTGATCATCGACACATGATTTGTGTTTTGCATAAAGACGATAAATATATAATGACTGTTAAATTCAAAGACATGGTTTTAGCAGCACAAACACCATTTCATCCAGAACTACCAGATGACACTACATTCAAAGGCTTGGACAATCGAATGAATGCAAAATTTAAACGTGAAATCAAACGTTGTTATCCACTTCAACTAATTAACACTATAAATTATGTATCTTCACCGCAGAGTTCTTGTTTAGCTCAGATTGATAAAATTAGTGACATAAATAAAGCTTTAATGCAGCCTGATTTTTTAGGATACAAACCGTACAAAAGGCCTATATCAGAGGAATCAGACACAAATAAAGCGAAAAGTAAAAAAAAAGCGAAAAAGACTAAAAAGACAACCAAGTCTACTAGTGCTGCTATAACAAATACTCAGATTGATGATCCAGATATTGACACTCTAACCCAGACTGATGCCACTACTCCTGGTGCTGCTACTAACTCTCCTCCTGATGAGGCTCCTGATGACGATATGCAAAATGCTCCTGCTGATGGTATTACAACTTCTTCTAATACTCCTAGTAATTTTGTTGATGTAGATAATCCTATTGATGACAATCCTATTGATGATCAGAATTCTATTGATGGACCTGCCGCCACACAAGAACCCATAACCGGTTGTGAATCTGCAGTGTATGATCCAAAAACTAGAGAAAATAAACGTGGCACCTGTCATTATTACATAAACAAATATCTAGGACCGTACTGTCGTTTGTATGGTGTTTTAATTTATCCTACCGGTCTGAATATGTATCTTGATCTACAATATAAACAATGGTTGCCTGGTCATGAACCAAGTCTACGACGTGAGAAAAATGCAGACAAAGGACGCTGGATGGTTAATTGTCGAGATATGGCCTATGAAAAAAGTCTAGTATGTCCTATATTACGTAATCACATGTTTGAAAAAGTAGAAAATCCGAAGCAGTTGTTGACTCTGTTAAGAAAAAACGAGCATAATATACCCATCAAGCCATGTATTGGATATGTTTTTCTAGGTTCAACGATTCTTCGTGTAGTTGAAAATAATTCGCTTTTGTCATTAAACGAAAAAGACTGGGTGGATTTCCAAATGAGAAATCACAATATATTTTTGTTTAATATGGGTCAACAAAGCTATTATCTGGGGAAAAAGGCACAGGACTTTATGAATCGATATGATGATGAAATTAAACTGTGCTATCAATTAGTGCGACAACGTGATATTACCCTGATTCAGCTCAACGACAAATTGAACGAAGAGCGAAAAGTTATCGACAGTCAAGTAGTGCAATTGAATGACTTAGAAAAGGAAAAAGAACAACTACTTGAAAAAATCTCACACTATCAAAAGCTGCACGAGTTAAATCAAGACTTCGAGCAAAAATACCTAAAACAAATGCATTTGACACATACGAGTAATGCCATAATTGTTCAAAAAGATGCTGTAATTGAAGACTTAAATCAAAAAAATCAACTACTGCAAAAGACTATAGAAGAAACTAAAATAAAACTACACCATGTTCACTTAGACTGGGACAAACGCGAAAAATATTATCTACAACGGGAACAATATATTGTTACATAATAAACAACTTTATCCACCATGAATTTTGGCCGACTATATAAAGGGGTGATACTTACTATTTTCTTCAGTAGCATTCTTGAATTTGATCTGGTAGTGCCTTTACAATTTTTCAATATGGAGTATAACAACCGTAGTGACAAATCAGTAACTAAAAAGTTACGTCATCTAGAAAAGCAAATTGACATTTTGCAGAAAAAAACATTTTTGCTTGAAAATATGAATAGCTGGAAAACTGTAGATGTTAAATGTCTAGAATTAAAAATATCAGACCAAAACAAAATCATCGATAAACAAACCAAAGATATAGAAATGCTGCAAAAAAAACTACAGATTCGTCCTGGAAATTCGGTATGTCTTTTATATAATAAACTAAATATATCAAACTAACTATTTTTTTCTTAGCGTTCGCAGTCTCCATCTCGATCATCAATATCACCACCCCGGTCTCCTACTCCGCAACCGTCTCGATCGCCAACGCCAATGTCACCATCTCGGTTACTATGTACGTCACCACTTCCCTCATCACCCCAGTTTCGACAATTTGGAGAATCCAGGTCTAGGTCTAGATCACGCTCAGCACGGTCCAGGTCTAGATCACGCTCATCACGGTCTCGGTCTGAATCACATCATTCATGGGTGTCTGAATCCTCACATCATTCTGAATCTTCACATCATTCATGGGTGTCTGAATCCTCATATCATTCTGAACCCTCACATCATTCTGAATCTTCACATCATTCTGAACCCTCATATCATTCTGGATCTTCAAATCATTCTGGATCTTCACATCATTCTGGATCTTCACATCATTCTGGATCTTCAAATCATTCGTATAGATCGTCCCCAAGATATTCATCTCACTCGCGGCTAAGAGCAAACTCGTCGTATAAATCTCGCAAGCCACTCGTAGAATCTTTTATAAGAAACTTGTAATTGTTGATGTATAAGAAACTTGTAATTGTTGATGTATAAGCTTTTATTAAAATTCATTCGTATAATTATTTTTTTTGTTTTATTGTCTACTACACTAATACTTGGATGTAAATGTCTGTATCATGTCAATGTCTTTGCTTGCATATAGAATTCTCTCTGGTATCTACTAGCATGCTGCATATGACGCGCTTAGTCTGTTCTTTATCATCATCATCATGATTTGTCTCTTCTGTAAGAAAAGTGGTCTATTTATTGAAGCTGTCGGACACAATCTATGCGGTGCTAATTGGACTAATATAAAAAAACTAGCAGAAAATTGCTGGTTTTGTGAACTAAATCTAAAGTGTTCTCGTTGCGATAGCTACTATACTGGACACGAGGGTGTTTGTTATGGCAATAAATTTCAAAAGTGTGAAATCCTGTGTCATCGTTGTTTTGAGTACGAACGTTTCCGCTGCTATGACTGCAAAATACACCTATGTGAATACTGTGTCAAAAATCTAGTAGATACCGAACACAGTCAAGTAATTTGTCCCGACTGTCTAAACGCTAACGCTTTAACTTACCTTTGACCCGACTGTCTAAACGCTAACGCTTTAACTTACCTTTGACCCGACTGTCTAAACGCTAACGCTTTAACTTACCTTTGATGTTGTGCTTAGATATAAATGAAAAAATGATTCACAAAATATATTTTATTTGGTTTTATTTCAAAAGATAAAGTACAAATTCTGTTAATGATAATTCCAGGTAAGCAAAAATACATTCTCTCATGTCGGGTGGTAGATCTGGCTTCTTTGTAGATTTCTGCTTTATAGGTAAGGAGTATGTATAGGTAGCCATTCTCGGCATAGAAGTTTTACTATACCTAGCGTAGACTGTGTAGTAAAGTTTCTGACTATCGATATCTACTTTTTCTATTTGCTTTCTGAGACATAAACATTCACACTTTGGGTATAGTTGTATAAAGTTTGATGAGAGCATAGGAACTATTTGCTTATCCATTATATCCATTAATTTGAACAGCATGAAAGGATGACTAGTGACATTTATTAAATTTCCTTCGAAATTAATGCAGTCGTCGATGGGATAATATGTGTATTTATACAAGTTTAGCACGTTCATTCTGTATCACGACTTTGAACACAATGATTTCATATCAAGGTATACCGACTCAACTATCTACACAAAATACCACTATCCTTTAAAAATATATATTAAATGGATTATAATTTTCAACACGAAAAAAATCAATAGGTGGATATAGTTCGTTTTTGTAGACTATCTCTACATCATTATCATTTATTCTAATTCTTGCAAACGGATTTAAGAATTTGCTAAATCTTTCATAGTACGGCTCACTAAAACATGTGACCGAGTAAGATAATTTTTGTTCTTTAAAGCAATAGTTTTCGAGTCTTTTTTCTAACCGTTTCAGAAATATTGTCTTTTTAAACATTGCTGGGAGTATTTGCTCGTCCACTACGTTGTTGATGTGTTCTATAATTTGAGTATCGTACATCCATTCCCAGGCGAGAGTACTTCTACTAATTTTGTAGTCGGTCATCCTACCACCATCATCATCGGCGTTGTAAATACAATTATATTTTTTACAGTATTTTAATGCGTGCATTCTAGCTATAGTATCTATACTGGCACTATGTTAATTGAGCCATCCTATTTATGTCATGCCAATTCCCTATACGCTTGTATATAAAGTAACATTTTACATGGCACTCCGTTTTAAATATGGTTTCAGTTTTGATACACTATAATTTGAAATGGACCAATTTGGATGGACTAAGTTTAAAGTGCATCTAATTCGTCCATTTCTAATTTAATCCATTTCTAATTAGTATCAACGTGAATTTAAAGAGATACAGTCATGGATTGTGGTTCCTGTAAAAAATCTTATGACTTTTGCTCTAAACTTGCTACCACTCTAACAAATGACTCCAAGTCACAAGACACTGAGGCTAAATGTTTTTTCTGCAATTTTGAACAGATGTGCACTGCTTGTAACTGTTACGTAGCCCTAAGTGATGGTATCTGCTGTGGCAATCGTTTTCACAAATGTGAGATACTCTGCGAAAATTGTCTTCGAAACCAATACAACTTTTGCTATACATGTGGGATCTATATGTGTGATGAGTGCCTTACAAGCCCAACCGGAGATACTGTATTCTATAAGAGTCTACTCTGTGCTGATTGTATTGTGGACAAATCGTGCGAGTTGTTTGAGAAGCAGCATCAAGAAGGACCCTATGCGAGATTCGAAGCATTTTTTAGTGATTTTCTAACTGCTCTATTTGAGGCTATAGATACTGATGATAAGAAAACCATCAAAAACTTATTAAAATGCCCTCATATTCCATCTATGGATCAGATCTTCACCAAGAAAAACATACTAAACGGCCTGGGACAATACGACTCGAATTTTGCAATAACTAAACAATTCAACTCGGACTGCTATGTGTGTCATGTCAAAAGTCTTTTCTTCGGCACGCATGTGGACTACATAGAAAAAGTTTTCAGACTAAGAATGGAACATCAGATATAAAAATGGAGCATCAGATAACAAATGAAAATCACTAGTCATATAGTTATGTAGTATATTTATAGTTTAGTTATGTAGTATATTTATAACGTGATTCAATAAACTTTTATTAATTAACAAATTTTGTGCATTTAGGTACTCATATTGGTAAGTGATAAATGTGATGGCATTAAGAAAAATATATACGAACTATGGCTTCGAACGGTTTTCTGCATAATGGACACTTAGATACTGACGTAGCGCATTTTGTACATGCAACAACATGACCACAAGGAAGAAAAGCAGTATTATAGTTGACTAAGTAGCAGATCTTACAAAGTTTATCTTCCAATGTACTACTGTAATTGGCCGGTGGCATATTTGCTGCTCCAGATTCTGAAGAAATTGTACGTTTATGTTTACATAGAACATCGTCAATAAATGTCTGTCCCTTGATAATTTGAACAAATTTGCATTTACTTAACCATAATGCATGTTGTTCCCACGGACTATCACTTTCAATCCAATCTTTTAATCCTCCACCACAGCAGAAACACATAACGCCATCCTTATAACCCGAATAGAAAAATCCAGCTCTGGATAGCTCATGAGGCGTTTGTTTAATATGTGACGGCCAATTGGAAAAAGATTGAAAGCGTTTAATTTCATTGGCGTAGTAAGGAAATTTATACACATCATTCTGTTGCTCGATAAAAATGTCTTCTTGTTGTGTAGAAATAGCTCCTTCTGGATAAGCTGTAGGACATATTTGTGTGTTCACTATATTATAGTCAGTAGATGGCGGTAAGATACGATTTAATGCATTGTAGTTGATTGGAATGTTATTGGTTAATCTTCTGCGTAGTAGAGGACAATTAGGTGACCATTTAATGTGCTCACTAACTGGGTGATCTAACTTTTCCCATTTTCCAATTTCTACTTCACAGAAATAGCATTTTACTACGTCATTACGTAGGGTATAGAACATACCAGTCTGAGCTAAGACATGTTTGTCAATAAAATCCAAAGGCCAGTTCTTAAACGAATCGAGACGTTTAACTTCACTACAATAATCATCGTTCAAGATTAGAGTTTTGTTCATTTTCGCCTTTTCATCCATTATAGGTCTCGAAGTGATTATTATCGTTTGGACTGCATTTTGGTTGAGCGTCGAATTCTTCAGCATAGTAGCAATCTGCAACTAAAGTAAAGCCCTCATTAATTCTAAAATCTCTTTTTAAAATTAAAATGAAATAATAGAATAAGATACACGTACATTATAAACTTATTCCGATAAAGTGTTTAACTAAACTAAAACCGCTATGAACTAGATGCCAAACCTAAAACTAACTTAATTTGCATATTTGTTTTTGCGGATTGTGCAGATAGGTTAGTATCGTCAAAACTCTAGACATGAGCATATCTCAACATATTTCTGAAGTTTTCTTTCGGGTAAGGCTGAATTTGTGTTCTATATGTAAATCTAAAGTAACACTACCCGGAATGTGTTACGGTAATTTCGTAAAACCGTGTTTGATGCTTTGTTTGGCGTGTATACCCGAAAATGCACAACGATGTATGAATTGTCAAACTTTTATGTGCCCAGATTGTATCACCAGTCCCTCATCTCAGTCGGAATATATTTTGTGTGCATTCTGCATTATACTAAGTACTTTTGTAAGGTCACCGTTGGGTCATCACCTCCGCTTAAAAAACTTTTTATATGATGCCTTTCTGATACTCTATTTTAAAAATGAGACAAAATTGACACTACTGGCCAAAAGAAATATAGACTCACTCTGTAATTGTGATCATATCAGTGTGTATGAAGCTGAATTTCGTGCATATTATGCAGAAGACAAAAAGATGTTGACCAGTCTATATGCAAAGGATTATTTGCGTAGTGGTTACTATTACAATAATCTGGAGAGTGACATGGAGATTTCTTTCAAAAAAAAATGGCGTATGCTGGAAGACGATGATTGTTTGATTTCTAGCAACTACAACGATGAATGTTTTACCTGCTTGTTATCGGCGTATTATAACGGAATACGTAGTGACTACATTCGCGAAGCTTATAAATTATCATTCTTTAGCAATTTTCCATACTTTAGACTCTAGCTAACTTTGGCAATTTTGCATACTATAGACTCTAGCTAACTTTAGACTCTAGTTAACTTGTTAGATGTAAATTTTGTATTCTATTTAGTTTCAAACATACTCTCAAGCAATCAAGATGAACACTGCGAACGAATTGGAAAAATGTAAACGGTGCCAAGTAGTCATGTGTGAAGAATGTACCAACAATTCACACATCTGCAAGTACTGCATAGCAGAAATAGTAGCAGAGTTTAAATCTGATTTAGACAGACACCAAAACCCAAAGGCAGATGTTTATAAAAAATCCAGTTTACTAAATTTTATAAAAAAATTTAAATAAAAAATTAAAAATATATTTAAAGTGTTTTATTTGAACTATCTAAAAACAAAATATTAACAAATGCAAAGAATTAATATCTAGCTATATCTAAATGCTTAGACGTAAACTTCTGCATCAGTAGCTTCAAAACCAACATCTTCTAAAATTTGTTCGTGAGTATCGGCCTCAGTCTCAGAATCGTACACTAAGTTTGTAACGTTTTTGAAGATTTTCGCAGCACTGGCGCTTAACTGATGAATGTCCGTTAGAAACTGCTTATACACGGGGTCATCAATGTGTTGATTTTGGTAGTCCTTGTAAAGCTCATCAATGGTTTTTTTAGGCGGTTGTTCCATCTGATCAAGCATCCACTGAATAAACTCATTACGATCATCCACGAGACGATAAGAGTATTGATTTAAAGCGTGATATAATTCAACTATCTGCCCGTCTTTTTCGTTGATAGTTTTTCGAAAACTTGATTTCATTGTGCGTTTGTCAAGATCTCTCTGATTGAAGACGTGGTAGTATTGATTTATGAGATCATCTTTAAGATAATTTATCCTTTGAATTTGCTTTATTTGGCGATTTTTGCAGCCAATAACAGAATTCTTCGTCCTGATGTCTTTTTCAAGAGCTTTAATTTTATCAAAAAGGTATTGTGAATCACTTGCCATTTTTAAGACAATAAAGTAGAGAAATAGAAAAACCAAAAACAATAGAAATACAAAGCGTTAGACTGGACCAGTCGCGACGAGTGTTAGAAATAAACTAAGCAATTAGAATGTGAATAAGTTTATTTATATAACAATGAATATAATTGTTGTAAATTTAGCTGCAAATTTTCAAAATTCAAGATTCTTCCACTCTCAGAGCATATATTTGTTTGTATTACGCTCCCGATCCTGCTCTTTTTGTTGATATGAGATGCACACGTAACACAAACTCCTTGGATAGTTTTGATAGCGATTATAGTTGATGTAGTGTTTAGGCCAATAAACATTTTCAGAATCTACAGAACGAGAACAATTATAGCATTTTTGATAGTTTTCGTTGGCAGCATATGGATTGCCCTGAAATGGTTTAGAAAACGGTTTGTATAGAACAGGAATAGGTAATGATTTTTTTTCAGCGGTTAGAGGTGGTACAACATCTAATGCTTCGTCAGTAAGTGTAGTTTGTGATGGATGTCGCGAAAAAATATACTTTGAATTGCCGCCTCCACTTTCAGCATCCACACTCTTAGCACTTTCAGCATCCACACTCTTGGCACTTGGTAAACTTTGTATACTATGTATACTTTCGTAGCTGAAAGAACCCGTGGTATTGACTGTGTCCAAACTATCCTCCGTATTGACTGCGTCCAAACTATCCTCTGTATCATGACGTTTTAGAGCAAAAAAAGGAACGGTGTTATGTCGACTAATGAAACGTCTAAGAAACCCATAAATTTTACTTTTAGCCGATGAATTTGAATTCAACAGAACTGTAGTACTGTGGTAAGGACTTGGAGAATCCATAGATACAAGAAAGTATGATTTAGAAATAGTAATTAGCAGAGTCAACTAAACTACCGGTCTGTCGTTAACTATGAGCCTTACATTGACTTTATAGAATCTTTGTGAAAACTCTGTACTGAAAACTTTGTGTATTTACTGAAACTATTTACTAAAATGATTGGGTGAATCTATGAAAACTATCTACTAAAATACTTGTGTTTTTCCCTTAGAATAGTTACGTGTGTATTTTTGCATAGTAAAGTGTAGTAGCCCCACTATTGGTTATTTCTGTAACTTACTAGGACCGAGATTCATTTACATATCTGTGTGTGATAAATACCAATCATTTTTACCTACTACAATGAGCGTTGATTGAAAATAAAATGAAATGCAAAGTCTTTTACTCATTCAGTCTACTGGTTGAGTTTGCTGTGACTCTGTTGTACAGTCTGTCGACCCACATACCGGTTCTATATCCACAATCATAATTGAGTATCCACAACAATAATTATAATCGGGTGGTCTGATAGAATGATAATTAAAAACCTTTTGCTCCTTCTGGGTAATATTTACTTACCTTCTTCCTGAAGGAACAAGTCATTAAAGATTTGCAACCGACTCATAAACAGAAAGGAAAACGCACACAACCAATAAGATGTCTGGAGGGTATGTATTTAACTAGATTGTTATAAAACTTTACGACTCTAATCTGTTGATTTAAAGAAGAGACGGAGAACCGAAATGTAATAAAAGCACAGCTAACGACTTTTCATTTTTTTATATACAGGCGACTCGTACTACTACTTTAGCAAAGGAACTAAATCGTGCAAGAACAAAAATCTTCATACAGACTTTGACTAATATCAACCATCATTAACCGCGTCATAAACTTACCAAAGATTTTTCAACTGCGAAAGTAATCTAAACTTCTGCAGTATGTGTTCTATCGCCATCGAGTATTGTAGTGCAGCAGCAGAAAAGATATCTCGCCGTACATTACTTTTTAAGAATAGACATAAGACATTCACCGGTATCCCAAAGAACTCCCCATCTCCAAAGAATTTATTTTCACCAAAGAATTCTTTTTCTGTTTCTTCGAATTCAGCTTTCACCAAAGTCTACCCGCTTAAATCTCATCCTTCAAATTCTATAACTCACCCTTCAAAAACCACATTCAAAAATGAAAATTCTCAGCAGAAGCAACAGGAGCAGCAGCTATTAAAACAACAACAATTAACACTACAACATTCACAACAAAAACAATATTTAACACAGACAGAATCATTTGTACAACAACAACAACTAACACTGGCGCAATCACAACAAATACAAATGGAAGAGCAGCAGCTACAACCATTGCAATGCCATCGGCAAATTTTACCTCCCCTACTGGTTGAACGAAAGAGGTAACTATAGATGCAAACACTGTTACGGTGAATCCACCCAGTGTCGGTGTTAACTGTGTCAAAGAAAATATAACTACCGACGGAAATAATATTTCCTTCGCCCAGAGTGATAGTAGTGTTCAAATTGAAAAATTTACAAATAATCACAAATCAACTATGGCATCGGGTGGATCTGTAGCTTCTAATGGATCATCTATTCGTCCTGCTCTAAACTTATCATTAGTTGATTTTTTGAGCAGTAATAATCTATTACTAGACGGTAATTCGCTATTGATATTAAAAAGTTTATGTGATGAATGTGCAATAACGGTTACTGATTCTCTATTGACGTGGTTGGGATATCAAGGTAACTCGACTTTTAGAAGGCAGCTGTTTATCTATGATATGCGTACTTTCTCATTGCCCTATGAAGAAAAATTAGACTCGGTGACCAATGTAATTTCGTTCGTTGTAAATATTCATGATTTTGATTATATTACTTCAACGTGTATTGCTGGTCGTAATCCAGAGATACTCTACGGAATGTACCATATTAAACATATTCTCATCAATTACATGAACTATCAACTTAAACGACTTCAAACTAATTTACAACATTCTACACAAAATATTGTGCAATTAAATTTATTATTACGATACGAAGCTCAACAGAAAAATGAAGCTAAAGAATATTTTTCACAAAAACTTAATGATTTAACCAAACGTTATCATCGCATCCAGGAAACTGCAATGAACGCTGAGACCCGACTCAAACTAGCCGAACGTCGCTGTCGACAACTTACTGATACTATATTTACATCTAGTGAATAAAATAAAAAAATGCTAGACTCATTGTTATAATTATAAAATTTATGATAGGTTATAGAACCTCAACTCTATGTTGTTGTGTTTAAGATAGAAAAAAAGAAGTAGAGAAAAATGTAAAAAAATTGTAGAAAAAAATGTAAAAAAATTGTAGAAAAAAATATTTTTTTTTAAATAAACTGTTTTTGAAGTTAAATATGCGTTCTCTGTTTAAAATTCGTAGTTCTTATGTCGTCGTGGTCTATTATCTCTTTGATTGTTTAATAACAACGAGAGCGGGACCTGCTGCGCCTTCTGCGTCCAACCCTACGTGGAGAACTGCATCGTGACCGTGACATAGAGGACCGTCTGCGCCCAGTACGTCTCTTCGTATATGTCCTTTTGTACGGACTGCAGCTACGTCTGCGACTCGTACTACGTCTACGTTTGCGACCAGTCGAGACGTATCGACCTGATGAGCTTCTGGATACAGAACGTGATCTGCGGCGTGGTGGCATTATTGAAATGTTAAATGTGTAACGTCGTCTTTGTCCTTAATTATTATTTTGAACTTATATACTACTCAAAACGTAGATTAGGGTAGAGACACTCAAAACGTAGATTAGAGTGGAGACACTCAAAACATAGATTAGAGTCTTCTCTTATTTTTATCTCTTTTCCTTATCTTAGCCAGCCTACTTGTTGTTTCAAATAAGTGTTTGATGTCAATTTAAAATGTCTTCAATTCGAACCCTAGAAGACACTTTATTTAGTGGTCGTCTTCCAGATCTTCGGAAGCTAAATAATAAAAACGCAGCACTTATTGTATTGATTTATGTGGGATATTTTTTATTTATTACCTACCGCCCAGCTCCAACATTTGCTGGCCTAAAAGATGAAATTGTTAAAACACGAGCCACTGAAATATATGCACATTGTTTTGAAATTGCCCCTAATTTACGCATAGCCATTGTATATCCATATATGTGGCGACTACTCAATCATAACAACGAAATAATATTCTTACTGCCAATAGGTGTGGCTGGCTATAGATGCGGTACTGGTACAACTCCTGGAGCTGGTTTTACCGATTATACTATCAGTAGTCTCAATATTAGCTGCTTTGGTATAACCCCTGATATTATCAATCAACTTACCAAAGTACTTCCATTCGAGAAAATACGCATAGGAGATAGCAAGACAAATGTAAATAAAGTTACAACAATTGATATAATTAATAACCTACTTGCAGCGGGCATCTTCACTATTGACCAAATGAAATGAGCAAATGAAATAGATTACTATTAACCAAATGAAATAGATTACTATTAACCAAGTGAAATAGATTACTATTAACCAAATGTGATCAAATGCATATATTTAAACACTCAACAGCTATCAATCTACGCACCATCACAATCAAAAATCACGTACGTGTGTCGTCTCGGTTTCTGATTGGCTGGCGGTGCATAATGTTCTGAAACACCAAAAATGAAATGCACTGACCGATCAGCCATAGCCATCCAAACCAATAATCCAGTGCCGTTACCACAGTATCTCAGTTCTCCATATGATCAGTGCACCTGAACTCTGCTGAAACGACGGCACTGGTGGAATTGTGTATTTCCCTATTCTATAGTATCCACTTTTTTGGCATGCGAATTCGTCGTTTGATGACTCAGAAACGACGATTTCGCAGGCACTTTTTTTCTTGTAGGTAAAACGGGGTTTTAAGGGGTGTCGGGACGTGGTTCCCAAATGGTATCTAGGAAAAGGGTGCTCAACTCTACCATTTATTGAATTCGTTTTGCCCAGTATGTCAAAATCGTGATGGAGCAGGGAGCGTGGAGGAAGGAAAGAAGATGGGAATAGGTGAGGTGATAATTTTTTTGTCTTTTTAGTTTTCTTTTCTAGTTGTCTTTTGACTTTGGCTGTTGAATAATTTTTGTCATTTGTATAATTTGGGCTTTTGATATGGTTTTTGTTTTGATGTACTGGATCGTTGTCTTTTGATATGGTTTTTGTTTTGATGTACTGGATTGTTGTCTTTTGATATGGTTTTTGTTTTGATGTAGTTGGTTATTGACATTGGGTGAGTGTAGATGGTGCATTTTTCATAAAGCGTAGAATAAGCTCGTCACATAAATTTTTAGTAAATTAAAAAATGTCTGTGAAAAATGTGCTGAGTATGCCGAAAGAAGAGGGTATGATTCTCCATGATTATGATCAGCTAATGTATAACGCACTGTATAATGATACGCGTAATTTTTATATTACCGCAACAATTTTTTGGATGTGTAGTTTCACTCAAAATGAAATCGACAGAAAAGATCATGTAGAATTTTATGAATTGTTTTTGAATTTTGCTTTCTGTGACAAATTGGGCTATCCTGCAGACTATCCAAAAAAAATTGTTCAACATTTTAATATGATATTGGATAAGGAAACTCTTCGTCCGTCAATAGTAGCAAAGACTTTTAGTGAATATACAGAAAAGAAAAAACAGTTTGGTGCGTTGGAGATTAGTAAACCATTTAAACCTACGTTATCATTTAACGATTTAGTTATTAGAACATGTGAATACGTACAGACCTTAATACCAGATTTTAAACACTACATATATAAAGATAGGGTGTATAGTAACTGGTCTGACGTACTTGGGCCTTTAGTATGGGTCTGGGGGCATCTAACATTTGCCAATACCGTGTCTCATAAGATTCGTGAAAAATATATAGGTATGATACTAATTCTTGATATCTATATTGGGTGCAGTATCTGCCGGGATCACTATAAACTTCATAAGGATGCAATCTTTACTCAACTATCGAAGGAAATTGAAGATAATGATCCGGAAACAGTGTTTTTGGATCTGCATACATATGTTACACTAACAATTAAATATCGTAATAGTGTAGTGGATAATCTGGGTATATGGATGAAAGAGAGGAAACATAACCGAAATAAGTATTTGTTTGAATACAGACGTCTAGAGCGAAAACTACACACCAATGGATTCAGACAGTGAGGAAGAGAAAAGTGCTCCAATGGCAAAGAAAACTCCTCCTTTTCCCGATGAAGATATTGATGCTGATGAAGATTGTGAGCAGGCAATGAATGATAATTTAAATAAAGCCGTTATGATTACCTTCTGCGTTTCTGGATGTATGTATTGCCTCAAGAGATATAGACCAAAAATTTTACCACTATATAGCAATTATGTGCCGGTTTTTAATAGCATGGTTCGTGAAATGTACAGGCAATATAGATGCAAAGATTGTGGTAAACTGCCTTTTAAGGTTGAGCCATACAAAAAATAGAAAAATAGAATATAATCGAAACCACAAAAATATATCTCATCTCTCAAATATATCTCATCTGTCAAAAATATATCTCATCTGCCAAAAATTTTTTTTCTATTTCTTACTGCGGTTGGTTTGACTTTGCATTTAGTACATCTATTGTGGCATTGCTAAGATTCTGTAAAAGACTAGGATCAAGTGAATATTCGCCTACAGTGTCAAATTTCCTAATTGGGATGGCTGCAATTTGTCGAACTAGAGGTGACGCATGAGTGTTGATATACTGCTCCATTAAATATTTGCTTCCTGTAGTACTATAATTCTCTGATGATAAAACTGGTGGTAGAGTAGATGTGAACAGCAGTTCAGTAGCTATATCAGGACTATATCGCAGAAACAGGTAGTACTGAAATATGAAAGATATCTTAACAGAAGCTACTGCAAATCTATGTGTAATAGACTGGCTCTCAATTTCCGCTAAGGATATTCGCACAAACGTTTGATGGGCTTGAACCATTTGTGGAACAGTTAAATCTGTTCTGTCTACGACAATTTTAATAGTCTGCACTAACTGTATATAGGGAATCTGATCAATAAAAATATAAAAATTGTTTAGACGCGGTCTATCTCGCGTATTGTCATAGGTAATATTGGCGAAGTAAGTAAGTTCGCTTTCAATATAATCTGCGCTCTCCTCATTATTCATAATTAGTCTTCCTTATAACCTGTTACCGTACGGTTCATCTGGCACAGAAGTACGTATATTTATTTAAGCAAATAAACAATGGATGCGAGCAAAAAAACAAAGCTATCATCCTTTGCATATCCCGAACTGAGTTTTCTGGACAAGGCAATTACTTTTGTGAAAATTCTTTACCCAAATCAAGGCGATTCGATTACAACATTTTGCGATTTTCTTCATAGTTTAACTGATGCGCAACTACTAGAATGTATCACTAATACTGGCGTATTTACGCAACTTGTTGTGTATTATTTTGCATCACGTTTACGTATAAGCAATTTAACGCATATAAAATCAAGTCCATTTAATCTGCCAGTTTCGTTAACATGCAGTGATTCAAGCTATTACCTGTTCTTTGATGCCGCTAGTCTATCTAAGCAAATAATTAATAGTTATAAACTATATTGTTTGTATGATGGATCGAAACTCATAGTTGATCACGCAGATATTAATACGAATCAGATAGTTGATGTTCAATATGAATTCTTATTGACGCAGCATGAGGCTCGTCATAATTATATACCACCGGAGCAAATTGCAGTAAGGACTCAGGTAGATCCTAGTCACAAAGATGATTTATTTAAGTCAATAAGAGATTCTGCGTGCGGTTTCTTACGCCATCTACCAGAATTAACTTCAACGGAAGACATTCAACATAGTAAAGAGCTGCGAAGCAATCACATAAGAAAAACACCTCTGCAAAGTATTCACAATGCTATAGAATCTCGTTCGAGTACTTTTGTCGTTTTAACATTGATAGTACAGGTCCTTGAATCATTTCAAATAATCGATAGACCTGTCGTAGACAAAAGCGTAGATATATACTTAACTCGAATTGGTAAAACTTACGCAAAGACCCGAATCAATAAGCAAAATCATAAGAATTCTGGAATATTACAAGCATTGGAAGTAAACAGTAGACGGCCACGTACTAATGTTGACTCGATGTTTCAGCCGCAATTACCGCAACCAATTGACGTTGGTGTAAGTCTTGAGCGTTATCTGCCTGCGGTATTAAGAGGACAAAATTGCATACCTCAATTTCAACAACAGAATCAGACTAGTCAACCATTAAGACAACCAAAACAAGAACCAACACTAACTCAAACTCGGGCAGATTTTGCGGTAAATAGTCCGGTAGTAACCAGCCCAGCAACAAATCTATATTCAACAGAAAATCCCCCACAAAGTCCAAGTCCTAACTATTATAACACTCATCCGTCACAAATGCCAACTATAAGAGAGAATGATTCTGAAAGCTACGTGTTGAATGAAATGGAATATTAAGGACTTTTGGTTATGATTCACTTTTAGTTTAGTCTGAAACGCTGGTGAGAAGACTTCCTAATACCAGTGCCGGTAATCTCTAGTTTATACATTTAGTTGAGCTGTGATAGTTCATTTATGTTTATATATCATGGCTTGTAAATTTCCACCACTCAAATTACCTAAAGCACGTGCTGCAACGCCTCAAATACAAAGAAAAAATGCTTCAACGAGTTCTACATCTGTTACGTCTAGAGAGCAACAGCAATTGAATAAAATGGGTGAGTTTGTACGGAGAAATCCTTCTATTCGACCACGACGTGCACGAGAGCAGAATACATTGTGCGATATTGAGGAGTTGCAAGATGCGGTAGATATGGAAGAGGATGATCAGATAATCGAAGAAGACCAGATGTCTTATTCTGCCTATAAAATGGAGATGTGGCACAAAAAATTTGAATTCGATACAAGTGTGGATATGGATAAATTGAATGACTTGTACAAACAATGTATTTTAATTGGCGTCTATAAAAATACAAATGGAGACTTTGAAAGGTTATCTCTAGTACGTTCAAATTCTGCAAAACGCCCTAAATGTTCCATGATGGAAATGAGTAAAATTGCAAACAAGTGCACAATTACTGGTAATCGAAATCAAACACAATACTTAACTATGATGGCTCACTTCATTGCGATGTTCTGTATGGAACGTTCGTGCACTTTAATTTTAATTGAATGTAATGAATTTATTCAAGAACATGAGTACTTACTCGAGTGCCCTAATATAATCTGTTGCTATATTCGATCTAAATGTATTATCAAGTGTGATGCCGTAGCAAAGCGTAAATTTAATAACAAAAATAGTTAAAAAGATTTTAAAATTTAATTTGTAATGAAGGTAAAATTTAATTTGTAATGAAGGTAAAATATAATTTGTAATAAATATTTTTAAAAATATAATTTGTATAGGTTTTTGTTTTCTTCTGCCGTTAAGATAAGAATACGAAAATGTTGACTCTACGCAGTTTACCACAACGTTTAGAGGTGGACCTAGATACTAATAGAATTGTTAATTCTATGAATTATTGGTTTGATAGGTCATTATTAGCCAATACTGAAGATGAAAGTGCCCTAACAACAAATCCTCAATATCTAGCACAGTTTTTTCCCTACGGTCCTCTAATTATAGGTACAAGCTTGCATATTACCACACCTTTGGATCGAATATATACTGTAACAGAATTTGTCCATCAACTGAGTTGTCCATCAAATAATCTCACGGCTCATTATCCTAATAGGCAATCTTCTTACAGACGAAACATGAATTTCACGTTAGACAGTTCTAATTATGTAGATATCGATGTTTCAGAATGCCCCAAACCCAATAGCAATGGTATTGATTTTGATTTCGACCCATATAAAATAATGACTCGTAGAACGGACTCTGAAGTAAGAATGGAAGAGGCCAGTAGACAAAGAATGGAAGAAGTATTGTCACATATTAATGGTACTATAAATATCGATGCAGATCGGAATCTAGATCCGTTTTACATTGGACTTTTGGATGAGTTAGATCAAAGTGATGTTTATCGTAGTCCTAATCATACTCAGTTGCGACGTTTCCTCGGTAGCCAGAATGAACAGTTCTTCAATAGTTTAAGAGCATTACAACCAGACGAGCAATATATCGTGATCAGTCATATCAATCAATTACTATTTACCCAATTAGCTGAAAATGCTCAGCCAACACAATTAGTGCAAGTAACTCCTCTACAACAGAATGCTCAAATTCAGGCTCAATCCGCTATTACACAAGAACAGCTGCAGCAGGGAATAACACAAGCTCAGCAACAACAATTAATACGACAACAACAGCAGGCCCAAGATGAACGAATGTATCGGAGATACCAAGAGCTCTATATAACATCAATGGATCGAGACCTGACTGCTGACGAAAATGAGCAATTAGCTGAACTAGATCAACGTCTTACACTAGAACAACGAAACGAACTCATACGTTTAGTTAATGAACAGTCACAACAGCAAGACCTTCCACCGCTACCACCAATATACCCCGCCGAACCTGGATCCACACCCCTTTATCAAGAACAAGATGAATTTAGAAGGGAACAACAATCTCTTTTAGACGATCCACAAGTAACAGGAAATGTATTGATTGCTCCCGCGGCTCCAACAGACCAAAATCAACTTTTTACTACAAATAATTTACCTAAATTTGATCCTTTCAATCCAGCAGAGCAACCACCACCACCACCACAGTAAAAACAAAATTTAAAATCAACACTTTAAAAAAAAAATATAAACAACCACAAATATAAGTCATGTAATAAAATTGCAATATATTTTTTTTATTTTATCTTAAATGTTTTATGTTTAAATTTTTTTCTTACTGAATTACCTTATCAATTTCTGAGAACAAAATCTTCTGTAGTGTGCCAATTTCTCGAATTTTACTAGTATACAGCATATAAAAATTGTGCCATGATATCAGACATACTAGAGTTATAGTTAAAAGACATACTAGTATAATGGCCTGTGTAATGGCACAGAATATAATACCTACTAGGCACAACCGAATTACATTTTGTATACGTTCTGCACCTTTGACTCGAACTTGAATCTCCTCACTATACAAAAACGTATTTATATATTGGTCGCTAATAATTTCATCGGCCATCTTTTTCGCATCTTCTTCATTGATTTTTTGAGTAGCTTCTTCATTATCCCATTCAAACAGTGCTCCTTCTGAATTTCGCGTCAGATTTGTAATGTAGTCCGTACCCCACCATAATGCTAAAAACTGATCGCCCTGACGTATTTTTTCAAGTTTTGTTATTCCCGTAATTGGAGGCACTTTTGGACTAGTGACTTTATCATTCGCATCTTTGCCATACAGTATTGAATTGGAGCTTAATAAAGTCTGTAGCTTGTTAACATCAATTTGAGGATTTTCGTCATATGTAGCGTCAGTTACATCCCTTCGCCTTCGGCTACGTGAAGTTGCAGACGCTGATTGAGGTGGAGATGTTTGTTTTTGTGATAAATAGGGCATGGGCGCCGCTGCAGGTGGCGTTTGATCGTTTTGTTGTGGTTGTGAATTTTGATCGTTTTGTGTACCATCGTTTAGCTGTGTTTTAGGAGGAGGATTTGATGTAGTATTGTCATTTTGAGTTGTTACAGTAGTTGTGGGTAAAACTGTGGGTCGATTAGGGTCATCATTTTCCTTAGCTATGAATGCCATGTAGATGTCATAGAATCTATCAATAGTTAATTCTGGAGTTCGTTCATTAAACATCATTTTGTTTTGTTCAAAACCGTCATTAAACAAAGTAGTCATAGTATGGTTGTTAATTTCATATTTTAAGTTTAACGGATCTACAAATGTTAAAATTAAAGAAATCAAGTTAAAACCTACTAAGAGAATAGATATTCCATAAGTTAAAATCGCACTACCGACTACACGTGCAAAGAATGCCAGAAGAACTCTGCTAATACACATTGAAACCACTGCACGAATAACTACCTGACGAGCTATCATCGTAGTTAGTGTTTCCACAAACCAAGGTATTAAACGCTTAGTTAGTTTGATTAGCACACCACGAACAATGTCAATACTCTTGAATACTATTTCTTGAACTACTAATTCCTTTAGAAATTCAGTAGACAAAATACTGTCTAGTAAAAGCTGAAACCAATTTCGTTGCTGTACATCGATTGGCGGTAATGGTACAAAACGTGGTTTACGTGGAACTAAAAAACCTGTGTCTTCAATACGTAGATTCTCCGGTACCGGCTTTTTTAATTTGTAATTTCCCAATAACGTGTAATTAATTCTTCGAGCTATTGTTGTGTTAATATTGGGGTTTACAGACACATTATCAAAACCTTCTAACGAAACATTAGTATAAACTAACAAAGGTTCAACTAAATTACCTTCAGGAGTGTATTCATTAGTCCATGTCATGTGTCGCGTTGCTGAAGTAATACCCAATTCAGATAACGTGACATGAGGATCAATAATCTTACAGTGTCCCAATGTTTTTAGAAACGTTTCTGGATCTTCAACTACATGTCTAAATTTAGTTCTGTCTACAGGCCCTACATCTGGTTTTCGAACATAATTATTCGTTAAACCATGCTGAAAAAACGATGGAATGTAGAATGGCGTTGTAGTAATATAATCTCCAACTAGATGGCCAACACCTGCTCTAAAAGTACCTTCAGCGCAAACATTTATACCATCAGTGGTACTTTGTAAATTTTTGTGAAAAGAATCGCAATAGAACGAATCAATTGCATATTTGGGAGTTATATTACCATTAACATCTTTAAAAAAGTTATTAGTTTGTGTAAATCCGGTACCTATTGTATCTACGTTTAATGTAAGATGTTCTTGGGTTCGATTATAATCATCTATAAAATAGGATTTTGTATTGGGGTTTTCTATGATACATCGTTCGAACGGTTTGTAGTAGAAAGTGGGAAACATTTGAGGCCCTGAACGTGTTGGATTTTTTATTGTATGATAACACGCTGGCTGACATGCCATCTGATCTGAATGACCACTTTTGAAATAATGTGCTATTGAGTTCTTCTGACATGTATTACCGCGTGGATATTTATCATTACAGTTTGCCAGACTGCATGCTCTTCGACCAAAGCGTGTTTGAACTATTATGGCTTTGTCTCTAAACTTTGGTTCAAATTCGTAGTCGTCAGTGGTTGCTGCTCTAATTTCGACTATAGTATGTGATATTTGTGGTAATTGTACTAAGACGTCAGAATCTGTATTATTGATAAACTGCTGAGTATCATCGGCGTGTATACGGTCATACATCTCATTGAGTAACACATTTAGTTTGTATAGCTTTAAGCGGTGTTCAGTGTAGATTGTTGCATGTTCTTGATTTAGGCGCGTAGGATATATAGCAAAACTCGATGACATTGTGAATTAACTTACTCAAATACTGAAAATGCATCAACAACACACACTGTAACGTAGAGAGCTCTCAAAATAAAACACATCATTTAACCACTTATGGTCCAGGCTGAAGAAGTTTATTACATATGTTGTATTTCATCAAAAAAAATGTTCATTTTTAACCAAAAGAATATGTTCAAGAAGATAAGCTTTAATTGTAAAAATCAAGAGAAAAATAGTACCTAGTATACACGGTTTTTCACTATAGTACAAACCTATGCGCTATAACAAGAAACCAGTATGTATAATATACGCCAGAAAAATAGATGTTTAATAAATTGCCAAGATATGTCTGATAAATTTGCCCAAACACATTCGTCTATACAAAAAGAGCTGCCCACACGTTATTCCCTTTTTTGTTTTTTGGATTACCTACATTCACACAATGTAGACAATTTACGCGTATAATTGCCTACAATATGTAACTGACTTTTATCCCTTTGTCTTTGAGAGAGATTTAGTTTACACATTTATATACCCCTAAAAGCTAATAATTAATATTATCGTAACTAATTATTTTTTTTTGGTTTCTATATTTTTTAACAACGAACGACAAGTGAGATGATGTAATGATAGATATGGAACTTCAGGATACTACCGTCTTATGTTACCTGTAATAACACAAAGGAATGAAAATAATTCAAAATTAGTAACAAAGATTACCATACCAGGAAAGTCCCACGAGAGATTAGAAAACTCTTGTTCGTTAACCTAACGGAAAAAATAAAAATAAAATAAATTAAAAAGCCGTCAAGTGCATTTCTCAAGAGAGATTATTTGTTATGACTTGCTTAGATTGCATTTGTGTTTGTATTTGTAAGGAGGGAGATAATAACTTTTTGAATTATTAAGAATCGAGTTTTGAATGTCAATTGGCTGAGCGTCAAGAAACCATAGTCAGAAATCTTGACATGCAGATTTTTTGGTCACAATCTGTATATGCATTGTTTTGTCACGTAATCTTCTGCTATCCACAATCACGTAATTATTATTTATGATGATTGTACTTTTATGATTGCACTTACTCGGAGCGAATTTAAGTTGAATTTAGGGTCATTCTCTCGTCGAATTTCCTGTTGCTGATCTTCTATTTTTTTATTTATTGAATACCATGTTATGCGAGTGAGTGACTTTAATCGTCAGTTTACCACATTTTTTCAAATTTTCATTTAGTTTATTACGTATTGCGAATGTATATTTATCGAAATGTACAGTTATAGTTCTATATAGATTGTTTGTATTTAGTGTCGTGTACGAAGAGAGGAAACGACGCGACGGCGGCCAGGTCGGTTGGTTTTACACAACCGACCCGACCGAAGGGAACTTAAAGATGTGTGCCGCTAGCGGTTGGAGTATCTTCCCACAGTATACACTAGTTCGACGCACAAATTAAGAATTGACGTTAACGGTTATATTATGGCTATTATGAATGCGGGCACTTATATACATAAAGATAAAAAGACGCGATGTTCGTTTAAGTATCGCGGACTACTACTTGGTTTCAAGTCTCAGTTTCAAATTTTTGATATATAAAATACGTTGAGACGACGGTGTTTTCACACCAGAGACTGGAATGGTAATGAACGAAAGCGTCACTTTGTTATGCTTTAGTTAACAGATTCAAATGTACGACGACCACTGAGAGTGTATAGGGAATTAAAGTGTGAACAGTGAGCAGCAGCAGCAACAGTAACACAACAATACAACAACACCAGTCTTTATACAGCAACAGTCTTTATACTACCTATTGAACGAATTGTACAAGCGGAAATGATCTAGTTGTAGGTGGAGTTTTTAATATCTTACAGTTTTCTTAATTTCAAAAAACCTGATTAGTACTTTCAAATCCCTTATTTATTATATTTGCTCATAGCTACACTCTTCGAATAGCCTCACAATATCACGAAATAATAAAATCACTAGTTTATGGAAATATTAATTGCTCAATGAATATGTGTGAAGGTATATATTCGGATAAAAACACACATCGCATGACACAGTCTAGGACTACACAACACAAAATTACTACTTACGTAGGTATGTAGACTAGTCTGAATGTTGTTAGTGCTGTTGCTTTGCTGTTGTTGTTGCTCTGCTGCTCCGCTGCTTTTACTACTCACTCTTTCTATCTATCTTTGATGTGTGTTGAATACGAACAGATTGAGTCGTGATATCTGTCGTATAAGTTCAGCGGTATGATTCAATTAGCGACAGTTTGAACTTAGCGTCTATAAGGATAACACATATACACTGTAAATAGGTAAAATATTGAATTTTGATATTAGGTCACTATCATTAATTAATAATATCTCTTGTTAATCTATCTCATATTGATTTATGTCATTGTTTGTGTTTATTCTAGTATGCAACAGAAGATGAATAATGTCGCTGCTACTGTATCTAGTACTACTCCCTGTGTTTTGGATAGTTCTACGTATCCTATTAGCCATTGTGTGCCTACTCAGAATGCGATGGCATTAAATCAACTAAGTCATGAGACATCTCTAACAAAATATCAGATATCTAATACATCGTTGGTATCTAGCCATGGAGATACAAAATTACATTGTTATAACAATACTTTAAGACCGGCTGTTATTATAAAGGCAAATAGTCCGAAAATATCTTCTGAGATTAAATCATATACAGAATCATGTGATACAAAAGCTTCCTATGACTCGACTACAACATACGAGACAACATTCTATGAGACAAACAATGGATGTCAAATTGGTTGTCAGGATGTCAAACCACTTTGCTATTCAACATTCACGACGCCAGTCTATGATGGCAAAGAAGCTTCTTTTATGACTCCTACATACAATGTCTTATCTCCAACCTATAATCCTACAACACCCATTTATAATCCTATCTCCCCCATTTGTAATCCTACAACACCCATCTATAATCCTATCTCGCCCAATTATATACCTCCAACGGATATGTCAGCTCCGACGACGACCACAACAACAATAACATCATCGCCAATTATTGAACAGCCTACATTACGCTCAACATCCTTTTCGGATTGCTTAAGAACCGAAAAATTGGCCAGGAAATTTTGCAGTATTAATGAGAATTTGTTTTACTTTCTCCAAAAGAATTTCACTGATGCAATTGTTCATAACATTCAACGGCTTTCACGTGCTGAAATCATATCTTTACTACATCCTAATCAAAACACGTTCATACAAACTATTGATCATCTAATGCAAACTGATAACTGGTCTATATATCGCCGACTTTCTAAACCTCACATGCTCAGCCGAGACGAAATAATTTATACATATAATGTAGAATCACAACGTGAGACCGCAGACATACGTAAAATATTCTTTGAGGATGATATGCTTGCGTTGAATAAACTAGACACAGTGTCATACTTGATAAATTTTTTTGACATCGACCATCGCATACAATACAAATTTCAACAATGTGCCATATCGAGTGTTTGCTGGACACGTACAATGTACACTCAATCAGGACAAACATGTGTTGAGGTACTAGAAAAACTTTTGCATAAAAACGGCAGATACGACTACAACTACAGTCTAATATGGGAATTAAATTCACTTACATCGATTTCATCATCATCAACATCATCATCATCATCGTCATCAACAGTCCCTTTACCGGCCGACTACCTCGATATTGAAATAAATAATTTCGAAGCTTTCCTACGCTATAAGATACCACGGGTAATGGCGATTCTATTGGACGATGTGCATCAGCGTCAAAACTGGTGTGACAATATGTTGACACTTAAGCCAACGCGTTTTTTTTCAATTGCAGCTCATGGGAAAAAAGACTCTGCAGCATGGGCGCGAGCCATGTATATAGCACCTAAAATCGATGGAGAAAGGTGCTTTGGTTTTTTATCATCGTCTGGATTGCTTGTGATTACTTCTACATCAACTCACAACATATCAGATCCTGGAGTGCGCAATTTGAAACAAACCTACTATGTAGTTGTAGAACGTGTCGGTAATCTTTTTTTTTTAATTGACATCATGAGTATTCTACAGTTCACAATAAATCTCAATCCTTCGTTTACCAGTAACAACAAAATGTTCGAGACTGACTTATATCCTATCAATGTGAGTGTTACAGATAGCATTAAATATATCACCCAACTACCAACAGAGACCATCCTGAAAAACAGTTTCACACGTATCTCGGATCTGGTATGTAGATTGGATCAAATGTCTGATGAACAACTTCAAGCACTACGTCCTTATGCAAATATCAGCTATGATGGCTATCTCACCTTTAGCGATGATGTTATCTACAAAATTAAACAAACTCACACTGTTGAGTTAGAGGTATGTTTACGGAGTTTACTTATACAAAAACTAAATGAAACCAAACCACCACCCGCTATGCATCGTTTTCTTAAACAATGGAAAAAAAAACAAATTATTGTCGGACCAATCTTGTTTCGCGCGTTCCCTGTCAAAGAACTGGCAGATATCTTTCGTCATGTATATTTTAGTAACAAAGAACGCTTTTGTTTGACACCCATTGATTGGGGTAACTACATAAACGATCCAAAGAAGTTTATCAGACACCATTTCTCAACTTTTTGCAATCGACGAGTAGATACTGGTAGTGTCGCCACTGCTGCAACATCTACCATACATGAAGATACTGTCCCAATAATGGAAATTTTAAACACAAGAGTTATTGTTGAATTCAGTTGTTCGAATCAACCAGACACATCACCGCCACAACCGTATCTTAAGTATTTACGCATTAGATATGACAAACTTAAAGCTGACTCCCCACAAAAGGTTAAAAACATTGTCTCTGGTGTCAACAAAAAAAAGCAATCATCTCCACAACAGGAGAAAGAACCACAGCCGCCGTCACAACCGATGTCTGAAGACGTTTCTTCATCTCCTGCACCAATTCCAACCTCGACTATTGATATTTAATAAAAAAAATTACACACAACTGATTACTTTTTTTTTAATTTTATGGGAACTTCTGTCTATACTTTAACTGTTTGGAACTGTCTAAATTTTACTGTCTGGAAATCTACTGTACTGTAATTATATATGTTTATGTCTATATTTTTACTGTCTGAAGATTTACTGTATATCTTTTGACCACTATATCTTTTGATGTCTATAACCTATCTCCAGGAACTACAACAAAGTTGTCGTTAAACTCAAATACTATTCCACGTGTAGCAGCTAAGTCACATCCTAGGTATAGGAAACTATAGTAGAATTTAGGATAGAGTAAAATCTGCAAAGGATAGTTAATACATACTTCTAGCATTGTGTTTATAAATCTATGGACGCCTTGTGAAGTTTTTAAAGCACTTTCTGTAACTATGAGATTCGTGGCTCTAGGAATAAGATTTCTGATCTTGTAACATTCCATGTTAAAGTTCTCACGGGCCGTGTGCACCCGCGGATGCTCCATTTCTGAAGACTTTGGGTCGTGTTCTGTTATCAGTAGCGGAATGGCGATTTCTTTCTCCTTCTCAAGTACTAGTTATGTTCACTAGTTATTAATATAATAAAAATGTATAGAAAAATGATTTTGACTAGGAATGACAGTGACGCCACAAATAAATATCTAAGTGATTGCTGCTTATTATCTACTACTAAATACAGTCTCCAGGAAGTATATAGTATATGCAACAGTCTTAGGTTTACCATTGCCACAAAAATGACTCCTTAGGTTTGCCATTGCCGCAAAAATGACTCCTTAGGTTTGCCATTGCCACAAAAATGACTCCTAAGGGTGAACCATAAGCAGCGTTTGTATGGAACCATTGCCACAAAAATGACTCCTTAGGTTTGCCATTGCCACAAAAATGACTCCTTGGGTTTGCCATTGGTGTAAAAATGACCCCTTGAGAATAACATGTATTCAACTTATAATAAACATGTATTTAATTGTATGCATTACATTTGGATTTGTTTGGTGGACAATCACACGACTCAATCGAATTTTGTTAACTAACCCTATAAGACCAACAAAGATCCCCCTCCTAAAAAGCAATCTCCAGATCAAATCAAAGGATATTAACACACAAAACAAAGTTAGTTGCGGTGATGACAATAAGCCAGTATTATGTAATATAACACTAGACTGCTTAAGTACATGTATTTTATCTGATGGTGACTACAGTTGTAATCTTGGAAGATGTATAAAAGATGTATCTAAAGCTGATGATAGTAATGTTCCAATATCACAATGTAACCAGGATCATGGTCTCTATAAGGCCTTAGAACAGTTATCTGGTTTAAATACAACAGGTGTTGCTTGTGTTTCTCTATATCCCGAGTTATGGTCCGACACAGACGAAAAGAATCCAGCAGCATGTCAGGACGGTATATTGAATACAAAAGTCAATGATCATACTCCAAATATCAAAGACTGTGTATGTCCAGTAAATAAATCCTTGGCCTATTACAACTCACCTTTAACTACAAGCTTTCGCATTCAAGTTCCGGTCTGTATAACAACCAAACGTTTAAAGTTCTATCCTGACTTCGTACCCGTGAGCGATCAGCCATAAAAGAAAACCAGAGTGAAATCAGTCGCGCAAAAAAAACAATTAAATTATGAGGATGTCTAAAACATTCATATATAATACTACATATATACAAATATACCTATTGAAAGGAAGTAATAAAAATATTAAGCACTCTTGCTGTCATACTTTTCTATTTCAAGTTTTTATTGCTATTTTAATGTTTTATTGCAAAACATTTTTTATGATAATTGAAGAGTTTTAAAACGAAGTGCTGTAATCGATGTGTTGCATTTGCATTTTGTTTTTGTCCTGTATCTTCGGCACCCATAGTGTTGACTGTGGATGTAGACGTATTCACCATAGTAGCTGTACTATCTGTAGTAGCTGCAGTGTGTGATATCCCTTCCTTAAAGGTATTTGGTATACGACGATCAATAGTTGCTGAACTCTGTGACGATGAGAGTGAAGACAATGATGAAGATGATGATAATGAAGACATTGACAGCGTGGACAGCGATGACGATGACATAGCCCAGAATTGCGAGTTTTCAGCATGAACTGGAATTTTTAAAGTTCTTGATTTATTAGATGATAATTTAAAACCTGCTATAATTTCTCCATTATCATTTTTATCACTTTGGATATCTTTTGCATTCCCATTAATATTTTTAACACCAATTCGTGCAACCGTTGCAGTTTTTATATCGTTTGTAGTAATTGATTCTAGATTGCAGTAATTAGAATTTCCACTATTGTCTACTGATTGTAAAATTTTTAAACTGACATAATTATCGTCTTTTTTATCACTATCGTTACTAAGAGAGCTACCAGAGCAGTTACTATAGGTGCTAGAAGTATTACTATCATTATTAAAGCTACCGCAATCACTTGAACTGTTTTGATCTATTTCCTCCGAAGGGTAGAGTGCAGTTTTAACAGATAGTTCCGATGGGAAAAATGTGGGATAATCCGCACTAGCAACAAAAGAATCGTTAATTAACAGTGGATTGTATTTTAATTTAAAGAGAGTATAGTCTTGAAAACCGATACAAACTTTCATAAATTTCACTAACTGACGGTAGGCTATAAATGTCATTTTACCAGCACGAGCCATATGCTTCATTAGACAAACAAAATTTTCAAAATTCAAAACAATGACATTTTTTGCATGTTGGTGGTATACAGTCCATGATATATCCAAACTCCTAAGAACTTCGCAAACTTTTCCTTTGTTATCTTTGTAGTTTGAGTTAAAACCACAGGCACACAAAATAAAGTTGCTAAGCTTGATCTTATTACGACCGAAAATATGATTTTTAAACTCTGCTATTACAACAACTTCACCCGGAGTTAAAATTAAAAATTCACAATATAATTTAAAAAGATCTTTTTGCGAGGGTTGCACACAAGACTCCACCGTTTTATGCATCCTGTTCCTTTTAACTCTGCAACCACTGGTATGCAACGCGGGCATCATCTTATCCACGGCTAAGCGCTGCGATTTTATGGCTGTTTTATTATTAACGTCTTCTGTATTTTGTATCTGAGTCCTATGTACTGGATACAAGACTTCGAGACATGGTTGAAAATCACTATTGTTTAGATATAACATCGTCGAGAGTCAAAACGAACACAACAACAACAGCAACAACAATAAAATAACAACAACAAACACGCCGCCACGTATGATTATGATGAAGTTAATGGACGACCACAGTAATAACGACCAATGGCGACAACAAAGATACGGAAATTCAGTTGAATACAATTTGCGCGCGAAGTTTACAAAAGGCGACTAAACCATAAACAAAACGATTTAATTATGGTCACCTACACAATTACGTAAACACACACATCATAGAAAATCTACGACTTAATTTTGAAACTTAGCGCGAATTTTGCGAGATGCGACCTATTGACTGAAAAGCCGTCAAACGAATGCACTCAAATAAAAGTACTGTGCATGCAATCGTGTCTGGTTAATATACAAAAAGTACATCCTACCTAAACTCTATACACAAAAGTAACTGTATGTAAGGATATAGTTTCTTAACAAAACAGGAGATTTAGTAAGAAATCATCACATTAAGACAGAACTCAATCGAAACTCAGTATATGTGAGCTAAAATAAAAACATTACCAGCAAATGTTCGCTAGAATAATCAGAAAATATATTTCGATGAATATATTTCACTATCAGCATAGATTATAAATTTGAGCAAATAAATAAAACATCTCAGACTTTTAGAAAACATTTTACTGAATAAAAAAAACATTTTTCAAAATAATTTTCTTGAATTTTAATTTTCATCCCTAAGTTATTTACATCAAGGGCACAGAAGTTGCAAGTTTTCCATACGCCATGCATTTTCCATAGCTATCCGTGCTTTCCGACTTAAATCTCGTACAAAGGAAAATTCGATATCGCCCAGAAAGTCTATTGTATTTGTATGGCACGAACTTATAAAATAGTGAGCCAGTTCATGATGTAAAATAGATATTAGATCATATTGGCATTTAAATAGTACTTCCATAATAGCAGAGTATACATCATTTATACAAAATGAATAATTAGAATTAAGATGTATATTATGGCCAACTTTATGAGCAACTACGTCTGGTTCTAACGTTTCACACATTTCACTAAGATTTTTTGAGGTATGATATAATGTGTGACGAGCACTGACAAATCTAAAATTCAATATTTCTGTCTTAGATATTTGCATGTCATCAATTTGCAATAAATCAGAATCAGTATCATCAATCCATTCAGATGGTAGTTCTATATAATGAAAACGATCATTATAATTAAACGTATTTAAAGCTATCCTTACTGCAGATCTTAGATAACCACATTTTTCGACAGTGTCGAGATTGTCACTTTTACTAATTATTTTACCTTGTACAACGATAATTAGATTGACATCTTCTGTAGGGCAATCTACATGATAGAAGAGGATCCCATTTAATTTACGTAATACTTGGAAGGCATTTTGTGTTGGAAATTGATGAGTATTATTAGTTTCTGTTGCGAAGAGTTTGTCAAATTGATTCGTACGATTAACTAGATACTGATGATGTAATAATTGGGTGTTAAGATAGTTAGTAAGATTCATATCCATTGTATATAATTGATATTGAGTTAGAGTTCCCGTTAGAATAGCACTACTCATTTGCATAACGTTTAGCAAAGTACTTTTCAATGAAAAAATATTAGACTTTGGTTTGTTTGAAAGTTGTCTTAAATGCAATTTGTTTAAATGCTCTCTCGTATAATCCTCTCTAGTAGAAAGATGTTGTCTGTTTATCTGTCTGATTAGCTGTCTGTTATGATATTGGTTTTGCTTCTGGTCAGTATGTAGCTTTGTAAGAGGAACAGTATAATTAACCCAGGAAGAGTAGATATGATTGTGTGTTTTATATACATTTTCTGGTATTGGCAGAGGTTGTTTGTGCTGCATCCACGTAGGGTAATTTAGAGTCGCAAATTTTTTCGGATAGTACCAGTAGTTTGCAAAAACAGGAGCTATAAAACAGCTTCTTTTGAATGTGTAGTTTGCGGCGACGATGTAGCAAGCTTTAGTTAGTTTATTGAACACAGAAGTTGTGTCATTGATCACTGGTAAGATACGTGGCACGTACTGAAACGTGTGACGACCCATTTGTTTATTCCACCAAGACATCATTTTATCATTGCCCTCGAGAAACGTACCATCTTCTTCACGAAACGTAATCGCAGTATAGTCTATATAATTTATACACTTGCAGACACTTTAAATATAAATTTGGTCATATACATACCTTGTCCTCCATAGCAATATACACAAAACGTAGTTAACATTAAAAAAAATTTAACACTCCTCTCCATACTGAACCGTCATTGATTGGAAATTAATTGAAACTATCATTTGTCAACAGCCTCATCTAGGTATATATAGCACTCATTAATATATAGAGGGTATGTAAAGTGTCTGTCACGTTGAGTGTGTATGCAATCATTATGTATTTTCGTTAGCTATATTTGTTATCATCTACCCAACCATAATTGTCAACATCTATATACACAATTACATAAAAAGAAGAACGAAGCTACAAACAGCACAGTGTATCCCAAGCTACAAACAACACAGTGTATCGCTCCCGAATTCTATAATCGGCAAGATGGTTGACGTTCTTTTTGTTACGAAGTTTCTTAATAACGAACATACAATTTCGGCGAATTGTATTAACTATCGCACCCTTCAATATTCGGTCGTGAAAACCAGTTTTCAGTTTTTAAATATCGCCGTTATAGAGAAAAATCATATCAATGTATTCTTTGAAGCTCTCAATATATATGACAAACTTATTTCGCCAAACACATGTAGAATTGCAATGGTTCATAATTATCGTGTCAGTGGTAGCACTCTTGATCTGTACCAAATTTTGGCTATGCATCAAGGCTACAATGTAAACGACTGCTGGAATGGTCTTCTAGTAATTTTTGAAAGTAAAACCCTTCTAAACTGCAATAACATTATTGATTTTATGAAATCCTATGCCAAAGGAAAACCTTCACATGTCGCAGTGCAAGAACGTTTTGATTTACATCTCTCGCTACTAATGCAGATGTTCTTAAACTCTTACACCGAAAAAATTGATGATACCAGCCATATCACATCTTTAACTAACCTACGCCACTACATATTTCAACAGGATGTAATTAATTTTGATGACCTCTTCAGTCCAACTGGATTCTACAAGTATGACGAAACTAGTGAACAACTATTATATCTGCCTCATATTGAGAATTCTGATTTTCTGCAAAAACTACCTCTATTTGTAGTGGATATAGAGACTATAGCAAATAATATGGAAGTTGTACCTCTTGGTGTTTCATCTGATGAAATGATCTCATCTCTGGTGATGTATGTGCAATTTTTTGGAGTAACACTCTACTATCTATTGTATTACGTTCCTCCTAAATTCGCAAACTTGGTTGAACAGTTCAATGAAAAATTTGTTAAACGCTATACAAAACCACAAGCCAATATCTATGTCTACGTACAAAGCTTCTCCTCAGATAAAGAACTCGTCGAATGTTTTATGCATCTATACTCGAAAGGTACTATTCTAAAAAATTTAACCGGTAATGCAAATTACCCGCATATTTTTACCGGACACAATATCTTCCAATACGATTTGCCTGTTATCGCCAACGTTCTCAAGAGATATAGACTACACTCGTTGTTTGATAGCTATGTGACAATCGAAAACATACACTCACCTCCAGCGCTGTTTCGGTTTCATCCGTCCGCTATTATGATAGACTTGTTTCAGGTGGCCAAACGAAACATGCTATCCAATGTGGGATATAGCTTAAAAGCGATGGCCAAAAGTGTAACCTTAGATTCAAGTGTCGAGAAATATGACCTTAGCTCAGTCAACATTCGTCATTTCTATATATTATTCGACTCTATATATGATAAAAATGTAGACGTTGAACCTGTATCGGCTGATTATGCGGAGGCACTAGAAAGAAAACAACTTGCAATTCTTTCAGAATACTTTAAGTTACAAAAGTTCCTGGAGAAGCATATACGAATAAACAAAAATAACGAAATCAACCTTAATGAACTACATATAGACAGTATACCCATCAATCAACGTGTAGATTTCCCCAATGCTAAACCAAGCATACGAGTTCTGGATAGGTTAGAAAAAATTCTGATATATAATATGACTGATTGTAGTGTTGTAGCAAATATTCTCAAAGCAAACAACTACTATAATTTACTTGTTCAATTTGCAAAAATATTCAACCTACCCATCGAAAGCGCTTGTTATATGGGTAATTCGTATCGTCTCCGTTCTTGTATTCAAAGTATGCAATTACGTTTCAATCACTTTTTTGGCATTACTGATCGGACTAATTTTATACTTCAACTAAAATCTGCAAATAATTTTCACAAAGGAATTGCACTCGACGAAACAAATGGACATACCAGCGATATAATCAGTTCCACAACCACATCAAAAAAAGCCTTTACTGGAGCCTTAAATTTTGCCCGAACTGGAGTAGCGAATAACGCTTTTGGTATAGATTTTACTAGTTATTATCCCAATTTATTATGCGCTCGCCAAATGTCAATGCATCGCCTAACACAAATCACTACAACTCAGCTCTTAAATATATCTCAAATCGATATTATTGATGAAGCTGTACGTAGTAATTTTTTTACTCTCTACTGTGCGGAAGATCTCTTTCCTACTGAATCTTTGACATTATCATATCGTGGACGCGAAATTGCACATCGTATGAGTATGGATGATCTCAAAAGCTATCATCTTGATACAAAGGGTGAGGGTAAATTAATTCTTTATATGGAAGAATCACAACCAGATGCTCTCTACCGCATTACTGAAAGTCTACTTTCTCTACGTGCTGAAAGTAAAAGAAAACTGAAAGACACAAAAAAAAGTCTAGCTGCTGCACAAAAACACCTCGAAGAATTAAAGCGAGAGGATTCACTCAATGCTGTACCTGTGGTGTCGGAATTAATTAATATAGCGGCTGACAGCATGGAAGTCGATCAACTAACAGAAGCAGAAAAGGAATTTCATAGTGATCTTATAAATACCACTGCAGTTATAGATCGACTACAAAAGCTACAGAATGTTCAGGATGCTACACAGTTATGTCAGAAAATTGTTGTAAATTCACTTTATGGCGTACTTGGACTTAAAGAATTTGCCTACTCACATGTACCCACAGCTGCTTTAATTACCTTACTAGGAAGAGCTAAGCTGGCGCTATGCTGTCGACTGGCCACATACTTTTATTATCGTGAAATTCTTACCAATGCCATCTATAGTCACCTGCTTGAAACTATTGAATGTCCATCTACCGGTCAATCTATTACTGCTGTTCGTAATATTATGGGTAAACCTGTTACTTTGGAATATCTTGATCAAGTGTATCTATATCTTTGTGAGATCACACCCTTTCAACGGTCCGGAGAATCACATATGAGTTTCTTTACTGGTGATCCATGTCTTGCAGATGATGTATTTGTTAACAGCGATATAATTGTATATATAGATACTGATGGTATTGTGCTAACTAATTTCTTAAACATTAATTGTATACCAGTTCTTAACAATGTTAATCAATTTATGAAGATGCATCTACCATCAGAATGTCTCGTTCTGGAAGCAGACAAGAAGTACGAGTTAATTGGGATCCTAGCTAAAAAGACATATTTTTTGGTGAGTAGTAAATCTCAGACATCTTCATCATTAGTTACAAGATCTCAAGTGCAGAAATATTTCCAAAATATTCAATCCACACACAATGGCTATGAACGCAATGCCGCCAAATACATAAAAAATATCTACAACTATATTACTGCTCTGGTCTATATTTCCAATAAAATGGACATTGAAATTAATCCCGTGGAAGTTTTCTTTGATATATTTTCATACATGCTACATCTTAATCAATGCGAGCTATTCGTTAATGTACCACTAAATGAACATCACGACAAATCTTCGGATCTTGCGCAATACATTGAAAGAAATACTGCGAACTATCAAGGTAGTATAAAAACCTATATGGTATTAATTGTGAACAGTCTAATGAAAAATGTGTATCGCACTCAAATCGAATGGGAAAACTCACAAACTACCATAAACTTTGTTAAAACGCTAAGGAATCATGTCAAAGTAATGTGGCGCATCCTCACAATGTGCAAATCATCTCCTAGAATCACCAAATTCCTCGACGAAAATAATACAACCATTATCAGGAAAATGCAGCTCTTTGCTACAGCAATCTACACAAAGTGGCGCAACAAGTACTTATCTCAGACTGAAGAAATGAAAATTATAACAGATGTTTTCAAAACTGCCGATTTTAAACTCGTCTCGACTATATCATGTAAAAATAATGTAACTGCTGAAAATGTTTTACTAAAGGAAAGGCATCGTACATCTGTAAAGTTTTCCTATGACTTTGCTAACAACAAACTACCCGACTTTATTTGTGAACAAATTCTTTTAAAGCAAACCATTGATCTATTGTGAAAACCATTGATTTTATATTTGTCATTATTACTCTTATATTTGTCATTATACTACTTTTATATCTGTCATTATATCATTGTTTTTTGTTCAATAAAAAAACTATAGAAAAATAAACTTTTGTTGCGTATTAAATTTTGGAATGGGAGGGTTGGGCTTCAGATGAAAAATTAAAATGGTCTTAGATTTCCTCTGCGTTGTATCACTTAGTTGATTATTGTTGGTGGAGTATTGACAAAGTTAAGAGTTGAGATGGGTCCAGACGGTACTAAGGGAGCTCTTCTCGGAGCCTGTATAGGAGTATTATCGCATGTAGGCCACGAGAAGTTAAGATAGACCAAATATGAAACTGCAATAACTTGTAGTAGTTGTATTAAGACAATGATACTACGACTACTGGTGACAAATAAGAATGCAAAAACAGTTAACAATAACAATCCAAATGTTACGTAACTAATTAGATTGCGAATGTTCTCACACTGCGGATTGAAGAAGTATGATGTATTAATATCCATGCTGTCACTTTGTATGTATCCTTATTTGTATATTCTGCGTACACAGATAGCACTGCAAGGAAATCATTACATTTATACATTTGCGTAAACCATCTATACATTGCGTAAACCATCTACACATTTGCGTAAACATATTGAGCCATTAGATCTTCCAGAGAATAAGTCGTCATGAGCGCCCTCAATATACTTGTCTATCTAGTAGAAGCTTTTATTTTGTGCTATATTTTGTTTTTATTAATTATGAAGCGGCGCAATGTTAGAACTCTACCACGTCTCCTAGATACATATGTAGCCACCAAGGGAAAAAAAGAGGGCAATTTCGTTAGCGTACATATAGATCCTTCGACCATCCAATACAACACTGACGCATATACTCTATACAAAGTTGATGATCTTGGTAAAGTAACAATTGACGAACTTGACTCGAATATAACACCTGTCGAATATAAATACAATAGTCGTACGGAGAGATTTGAAAAACGCCATAATGTTAAATATATAGCCACTGAAAACTTTTCTACAGACAAAGAAATCATTTATCCCAAGATTGGTACATCCGTAATTCCAGACACTAATAAATTTGTTTTCGTTGAACAAATTGGAAAAGATCCCTACACTACGTTTTTTATTAAACCAACCAATCAGTGCAAGGGGAATGTCAATAAAAAGATTCCTCTGACTAAACAAAACTTTTACAAATCAATGAAAATTGCATCATTAGATCAAAGTCAGGAGTATCTTTTGGCAGGCTACATTATGTGTAAGTCAGAAACTGATGAAAGAGTGAGGCGATGCAAAGTCGATACATACTTTCATATTCCATCTAGAGAGTGCATCCCATTCGGTAAAAATGTACCATCCTTAACAACTCCAGCAGATATTAGAGCTTATATGACTAGACGACTCTAAACAACATATTTGACAAACACGGCTCAAAAATTACTTAGTTCATATACACATACAAACTCAGTAAAGACTTGACAAATTAGACTAACAATTTGTACAGTGTCTGCGTACTTAAAAGAAAACTTGCACTAGTCTGTACAAGTCTTTGAGTATCATTCATCATGGCAACATCAAATGCTGCTAGTAGCCTAGGATTCGACGTCATCACAAATAAAAGTTTTTTTAAACATTACGTTGAATACTATCGAAGGAAATACAATTTTACTGACAAAGAGATTAAATCGCTGTATCCGTCATCATACTGGGATAAAATCACTCAGGATAATGCACCAGTATATAACATCATTTTCACCGGCGCTTATTCTGATCTACCCTCGGAACTAAAATCCAAAGATATATTTTCTAAGAAAATTCTTGTCATTGTAGTCTATTTTGACGACCTCGGTTATTATCCACATAATACAAATCGCCACAAGACCTACTCGCTGCAAACTAACGCATTCATCAATAGATTCTACGTGGACCTTCTCAAAGTTGTAAAAAATGTAATTCAAAAAAAAATGATAAACTCTATAAAATATTCATCTTCTTGTAGTCCTGAAAGTGTTCATTGCTTTCTACAATCATGTTCGGTAATTAATGGGTCAATTTAAATACAATTATATGTTTTTTTGGTGTGCTAATTTAAATAAAACTATATGATTTTAGATACAAATTTTAAGGTTTTTTATTTTTTCCTTTAAGTTGAGTACGAATATATAGATCTTCCTCTTCTTTAGATGTTTATAGATCTTCCTCTTCTTTGGATGACGATGTTGAACTGCCATCGTCAATTCTGTCAGTTCTTGATTTTGTACCGACCATAGTTGCGACAGCCTGCAAACGTTGTTCTCTGATCCTCTGTAATCGTATGTTTTCTTCAGCTGCTGTTAACTGAATTTGAGGCAATGGTGGTCTTGTAGTTGAGGCTGCGGGATTAACCACTCTGGCTATTTCAACATATGATAGACCATCGGGATCTAGACGTTGTCTTTTCAGAGATTCTTCTGTTTGAGGTCTAGGCACTGATACTCGTTGTTTGCGTAAATTAACGCTAGTGGTGGACGCAGCATCAGGATTTGCAGGAGCTACAGTAGGAAGTTCAGTACTAGCATCAGTATTGACTGTTATAGGTGATAGTGGTGAAACTGAAGATGCAATATGTCTATCTATTTCAGACAGCAACTGCATATCTTGTAGATCCTCTTCTGTTTGCGGTGGAATAGCGAGATCTTCTTGTGCTTGTTCAAATGCTCTAATTTTGGCATTCACTACTGAATCAGTATCGCTATCGTTTGTAGCTACAGCTGCAATTCGTCGTTTTTGCGTAGCCTGTCTCTGTGTCTGAGGTGGTGGTCGCATTTGTATCTCTGGTATTTGTATTTGGGGTAGTGATATGGGTACCTGAGGCTGCGGTTGTACATTTTGAGATTGCGGCTGTACATTTTGAGGTTGCGGCTGTACATTTTGAGGTTGTTGAAGTCTTATCTGTCGCGGTTGTTGTCTAGTCTGAGGTTGTTGTATTATCTGATTTGACTGAATAACATCTAGCTCCGGAATAATATTCTGTACACGATTCTGAGACTTTGAAGTACGTAATTCTTCCTCGTCTGAAAGTCGACCATCTGCTCTACGTTTACCAGCACTCGGAACAAGTCTTGATGAAGCAGGTCTGGGAAGTTGTGGTCCCCTAGTGGCATCTATAGCAGGTGCGGTATCTAAAGCTGGTGGGGCATATACCGTAGGTGCGGCGTCTATTGCCTCCCTTCTAACAGCATCTATGGCGCGTTGTTTAGCATCTGCGATAGCAGCATTTTCAATTTCTCTATTAATATTTCGGATTTTAGGTATGGCTCCGGTACTGGCAGGATTTCTGCGTTGTATAGTATTTGTAGAGACTACAGATATATCATCACCCGAAGATACGTCTCGAAGAGCAATCGCATTTTCAGGATTTATACTATTTGCTAGGTTTCGAACACGTTCCTCTTCTAAACGCATTGGCATTAACGCATCTCCAGGTCTTGCTACAGTTAGAACAGGAGGTTCTAATTCCACATATGATGTGCCAATCTGCGGAGTAGCCGGTAGCTCATCACCATTATCATCATCTTCATACGGTCTGTCGGGAATTATATAATTGTTAACTAGAACGTTTTGTATTACCTGCTGATTCTGAACAATTTGTGATGACTGCAGTGGGATTGGCTGTTGTATTGGTGGTTGCTGTCGCACTCGTGGTGAGTTGACTGGTGTTATCATCTCATTATCGTACGTAAGACTTGGTAAACTAAACTCATCTTGACTTTGACTCTGTTGACTAAGGAATGTCATCTCATCTATGGGTCTTGATATAGCAGCGACTATATTGGGAGGTCGTTCATACTGTTCCATTTCTGATTCAGATGAATTCAAATTCAGGCGGCGTGGACGTTGTTGTTCAAACCCAGATTGTCTTTGCTGCTGTCGTCGCTTACGAGCAGATCTTGTCATTTCTTCTGCACGACGGCGGCGACGATCTTCTTCTACGCGGCGATACAAATTACGTGACGGATTATAACCAGGAGTCTCATCTAAAGCAGATTCTTTAGTTACATAAACCGAACGCGTTGAACTCATAGACACATTAGACTCATATCCATCTTTTCTATCAATAACAGCCATAGCCATATCTTCTCTAGGAACATCCGATTCATAATCTGACTTTGGTCGTGATTGTGCTCGAATTGTCTGCGGTGTTTTTTGAGGGCTTATGATAGGCCGTGGCGTTCTAGGTGTTAAACCTAGAACCTCCTCTAAAGTCTTAACTACATTAACACTCTCTGATTCTGTACTAATTGTATCAACTGAGAGCTCTTGAATTTCTTCAAAATCATTTTCTTGAGCTCTTTCATAGGCTCGTTGTCTTTTTACTTCCTGCTTAATTATCTCAGGCGGTTCTCCTAATTTAGGTCTTCGTAAAATTGTATTTGGTATTCTTGGCGACAAACCATCACTATCAATATTAAATCGAGCAAGATGCCTATTTAGAGAGTTGGTTGTGGACTTGGAATTTTGGCTACTACTATCATCAATGTCTAATCTTTTATTACTACTACTACTTGAGGTGGCTGTCCTAATTATAGATGCAGGTTGGCGGTATTGAGATCTATCAAATGTTGGTTCAATTTCTCCATTCACTAAAGACATCGGTGACGATAAAACAGCCGGTGGAGGAGGCATAAGATTATCTTCCTGAGGTGGGAGAAATTCATCTTCTTCCATTTCTTCTATCTCTTCAAATTCTTCAATACCCTCATTAGTGTTAGTAACTTGTACCTCTTCAGTGTCACATACAGTGTCAACATTTAATTCATCACAGAAATTTTCTGCATCTCCATACTCTATTACTGGTAGTTTACTCAACGAAATTATCAAAAACAACAAATACAAAGAGTCTTTTACCTCATCTGTAGCGATTGGTTTCATAGCTATTTCAAATTGACCATTTTGAATACTAGGCACTATAAAATTTGATAAACTCTGATGAAGATAGTGCAATGAGATCTTATGCTGAAATTCTTTTACAAAAATATCATAGACAAACTTACAGTTTTCCGATTTGTCTACTTCTATGAATTCAGATCTAAACACTAACTTTGATCGTCTTTTATCAAAAGGCTCTACGTCAATCATCTCGAAACCAACTGTAAAACTTACTTGTTCGCTTGGATTAAAATGCTCGTCATAAGACGGTCGAAAAACAAGATTCGCCATTATGTATTATATAGGCTTATTTATAAAAAATTCAATACATATAAATCAAACGCCTCCACTATCTCTGTATCAAACGCCTCCACTATCTCTGTATCAAACGCCTCCACTATCTCTGTATCAAACGCCTCCACTATCAGACACCTGCCTCTACTATCAGACATCTCTGTTATCAACCTACCAAATGTAAATCTAGTCTAAGCGCAAACAACTATCTGCTTCAATTGCTGATAGGTAACTGACTCTAGATACTCATCATCCACCCATTATCTAGTTTATCCATCTACCAATCTATCCAATCATAGCCCTTCATCTTCTTTCCTTCCTCCACGCTCCCTGCTCCATCACGATTTTACCATACTGGGCAAAACGAATTCAATAAATGGTAGAGTTGAGCACCCTTTTCCTAGATATCATTTGGGAACCACGTCCCGACACCCCTTAAAACCCCGTTTTACCTACAAGAAAAAAAACGCCTGCGAAATCGTCGTTTCTGAGTCATCAAACGACGAATTCGCAGGCCAAAAAAGTGGATACTATAGAATAGGGAAATACACAATTCCACCAGTGCCGTCGTTTCAGTAGAGTTCAGGTGCACTGATCATATGGAGAACTGAGATACTGTGGTAACGGCACTGGATTATTGGTTTGGATGGCTACGTCCGATCGGTCAGTGCATTTCATTTTTGGTGTTTCAGAACATTATGCGCCGCCAGCCAATCAGAAGACGACAAGTCATCCAGTAATGCTGATGCGAAAAAAAAGATCCTGAAAGAAATTACTGTAGAGCAATCTATGAGAAAGTAGAGTCATATGGTTCTTCATCAAATACTGGGTACTCGGGAACTTGATAAACGGTGGCTGGATATTGTTGATCGTCACCGTCCTCTTCATTATTAGTACCACTGTCATCAGGTGGAGGTGCCTGTCGTTTTGTTCTTCTTGGAGGAGCAGCAGCGGGAGGAGCAGCGGCTGCAGGTGCGTCACCAGAATTTGATGTACCAGTGCCGCTACCAGAATTTGATGAGCCTGTGCCACTACCAGATGAGCCTGTGCCATTACCAGATGAGCCTTGATTTGTATTGGTAACAGACCCAGTACCCGTCTCCTCTTCCTCCTCATCTTCAGTATTCGATGAGTTATTTGTAGTATTTCCAGTAGTTGAACCAGTGCCCGGTACTGAACCAGCAACAGTACCTGTACCTGCACCACGATCCTCACCAACAGTTGTATCCTTTGTAGGTATAACAACTTGAACTGATCTATTTGGTGCCGTAGTCTGTGTTATTGTTTTAGTAGTCGCCGAATATGGCAGAGATGATGCAAATGTGTTCTGACGAATTAATAAAGCTGCCACAAGAACTATCATCATAATAATTATTAGTACCGCGAGTCCTCTTGTTATCATTTTGACTAATATGGATTTATACTTAGTTATATTAACACAGAAAAATATGACAAGAATATAAAAGAATATAAAAGATGACGAGAATATAAAAGAATATGAGAAAATATGAGAAAGTATGTAAAAAAAAATATATATACTATATAGTTTTATGTGATGTATTAGTGACTAGTTTTCATTTCCTTCCAAACCTTTTCCATATGTCTCGCTTTTCTTAACGCTTGAAAATGTGATTATAGAAGCAAGATTTCATTGCAAATATACCTAGCTTTGCTGGTACAAGAATTGCAAAACTTTGTAGCCAGAATTTCATAATCCATGACCAGGATATAAAAAAGGTCTCCGTATTTTCTGAACGTAGTAGTGTATTACCCATCATTTGTGCATGATATATCTTGCTCGTATTATAAATTGGGAAACGTGTTCTAGGTAATTGTGATTCATTATATTTAGAAAAGGGTACTTGTGTTGTTGGTACTTGTGTTGTAGTTGTAGTAGGTGGTTCATTTGTTGAGGCAGCTTGATCTGAAACATACGTCAATCTTAATTCTAATAATTCCTTGACCTGTTGGCTCATGTCAATCAATTTTGTTATAGACCCTTCGATGTCATTCAAGGTGCATCGTTTGTCTATAACGCCGCTCATATTATTTAACAAGCTCTCCACGTTTATTGGCATGCTATCAACTAGATTTTGAATCTTGTAGCTACTATCTCTAATCACGTCCATCATAATATCAATAGGTACAAGTAATCTATCTATCTTGTTGCTGTGTTCCTTGCTCAAATTCATGTATGTTAATGTATTCTCGGTAAGTACATTATCTTGATCACGCACATAATCAACTGCTTTATCAATCAATAGCATTTTATTGCCCATCTCAGTTTGACTTGTAATCATTTTTCGATTGATGCTATAAATCTCACGTGTTAAATTAGTGAACATGAATGTAACATCATTTTGCACTTGTGTTATAATATCATTCAAAAACTTGTTTTGCTCAACCGATTCATGAACCAAATTATCTAATTTGCGATACACTCTGACTGTTTCATTCATAGACTGTTCTACTAAAATGTAATTCTCTTTAAATCTCAATGACACATCCTTTGTATTCGCGCCAATTCTGTTCAAGCTCACAAAGATTCTATTATTCATAATATCTCTATCCATTACAATATTTTTCAATGTAATATTGTTGTAATGAAGTATCGAAGATGGAGCTAATGAATCAGTAGACAAATCAGGAGAATCTGTCAATGTCGATGTCAATGTTGATTCTGAGTCTGGCGTTTTTGTTGTAAAGTCTGGTGTTTTTGTTGTATAGTCTGGTGTCTTTGTTGTATAGTCTGGTGTCTTTGTGGTATAGTCTGATGTCTTTGTTGATGTCTCTGTTGTATAGTCTGTAGTATCTATAGAAGTGCTAGGGTCTGTGAATTTACTCCATTTAGTTGTCCTTTCTGTTGGTTTTCTAAATCGGCTCCAATCATAAATATACGGTCTAGAGAAAGAATCTGTTGTAAATAAACTACTATCTGTTTCATACAACAGAAATATGAAGAATAAGTAACCGAGTTTCATATTTTTTGAAATTCACGTATCTAGGTATTCTATAAAATTAAACAAAAACTATCTACTTATCCCTATCTATTTTATAAATTTTACATTACTCATTATCATATTTATCATCTCATCTAACCAGCACTTTCATCAATAATTGGATTTAAACTCGTTAATTGGACTCTAAAACCTAATTGGATTATTTGCACGTAAGTTTTTTATTATTATCAAAAAATGTCTACTAACAATTCTTCTATTGATTCAGCGTCTGATTCAGATTACGAAACCTATCACGAATCTTCTGATAGGCCTCCAATCTCTTCAGAATACAATGAAAATGAATTTGAACCTGAACTAGACACTTCTAGTCAAATGTCATATGATAGTACTGTCTTTAACCAATTTGACAATGAAAATGAAAGAAGAGTAGGTTCAATCTTTTCTCCTATAAGAGAAAGTCCCGAAACATATTATCAACCATCAGCTGAGCAAACAATTGAAGTTAACAAATTTGCACAAACTGTAATTGAAACTAGTAATTCTTTAATGGAATTTTCTTCTCCAAATCAGCCATTGCTCATTGACGAAAATGCAAAAGCAGATCCTGGCGTTGCATGTCAGAGTATGTATGATGTTTGCATTCCACCAGATATTGACGCTATAAATGATTCTCTAGATTTTGACAGAATACTAACTCGTGACCTCCTTCAGAAATTTAGACTCACTAAAGAACCTTCCTTAACTATACGTGAACAGATACAAATGCAATTAATGCAAAAAGCGGTATCATCTGCCCTTAGTTGGCAATCGCGACTAAATAAAAAAGTAGAACAAATTTCACTGTATATCAATCGCCATGTCAACGACTTTAAAAATCCTCTTTTCCTTAATGATCAATTAAATCTATCAAGTGACGAAATTCTAGAATATAATCAGTTAAGAAGATCTGCTTTTGAGTTAAACAAATCACTCGATGATGCTAAACAAAGATTCTCTGAACTGGATGAAGCGATACGTCGCCGCAATCGATATTCACTACGCGAAGAGCTTTGTATAATGCATCGCGATCTTCAGGGTCTAGAATTTATGGATTTGTCTACTATGCTCACTATGCCCGAGGTACCACCACTACCTACCATTCGTAGAAACCGCGAAAAGGTCACAGTACATGATTTAAACTTTTGTCGCTCAACACATTTAACTCTAGTCTCATCCCTAAATATGTATGCAATTTTGGAACTATTCTCTATGTTGAGTGAAGATCAAATTGTACAAGGCATTCAGTTGGCAGAGCAAAATATGCGACGACCTATACCTATTACCAGGCATTCAAGATAAATACAAAAAAAATATACAAAAAAATACAAAAAATACAAGATAAATTAAAAACACAAAATATATAACACAATATATATTATTTGCAGAAAATGCCACAAATAGCAATGTTAAGCTTTGATGACTCTGTAGATTTCATGGATTTCGATGACGAAGATCAACTTTTGTTAAACGACACCAATGCCTATAAAGAACTGGATGACCTTTTACTCTCTACTTCCGTAATGAGCAGTACTGCTAACAACACGGCTAAACTACCCGATATGCCTGATATTGATACAATACTTGAAGCTGGTGAAATCCAGGAAAATGAACCCCCATCCTCGTCTACTCCATCTATTCCAGTCTCATCGGCACCGGCACCTCTTGCGCTAATGGATATGAATGTGGGTACGCTTCAGCTACCTAACAGACCACGAGGCTTTCAACGTCATCATGATTTTAAATCTAGACAATCACATCGTAAAAACACTACTAGACCGAAATCCAACAAATTTCGGTCACCGAAAAATAAGCCGGATTGGAAGTCCGATTGGAAACCATCAGCCAAAAAACTGCCATATAAATTAAGGAAATTACTGCGTGAACTAGATGAAAATTGTCGTTATACAAGTCGTCATCACTATCAACCACAAAATACAATTAGTTGCCGTTTGCACATAAATGAAGCTAACTGTCAAATAGCGTTAAAATGGCTGCAATCGAAAAACCCACCACCAGTGTTTGAATATTCAATGAAACATAAAAGACATCATATAGCGAAACTCAAACTTCAACTCTACAAAACCGCACACATTCCATACATACTGCTTGATCAATCCTAAACGTTCGATATACATACAAATACCACACACCGCAGACACAAATACAACATTCTATAAAACAGATACAGTGAAATAAAACATTTGTTAGACTTAAAAACATTTATTAAAATAAAAAGTTTATATATAAAAAAGTTATTGTTTTTTTTAATTATTTTTACTGTTTTTTCTTAATTGTTTTTACTTTCATTTTGTCAGCTGAAACAGCTTTTTGCGGCTTAGCTGTCTTCTTCTCCGCATTCAGTTTATCGACAATGCGGAAAATTTCAGCTACTGTTGAGTTTTGAGTTCGATTATAGGTACTAATTGGATCTGAAAGTTCACTATCAACTTGACTCAGTTTCGCTGCTTGGACGGGATTATTTTTTTCAATCTGTGATATAACCGTAGTTGTATCATTTTGTTTCATTAATTTACTACGAACACCGCAATTATTTTTAGTCCGTTTAACTGCATGACGTTTCACTGCTGTCGTTTTTGCTTTTGTGTTTTCCGTAACAGGAGAATTTTCATTTATTTCTGTAATTGTTAAAGACTGGTTAAGTGCATGAAATTGTGGCGGTGCATTGTTATTTTGTATTGGCGCTAATAACGTCGGTTCATTCAGTTGACTAATTTGACGGCTGATTTTATTCAATAAATCAGGTTTGTATTCATTGTTATCCATGTCGAGAAGCATTTGTTGGATATTTTTTATTATAGGTTCCACTATTTCTTGATTAGCATCCTCCAAACATTGTATGTGAGTTTTTTGTAATGCATACAGTTCAAGTATTTTCATGTTTTCTGCAGGAAATGGTACAAATCTATCAGTTGGATCATACTGGTCCTGAATTTTGTGATATAGTGTCAGTATCAGATTATTCATTACGAAACAATAATTAGTTAAATGGTCGATTTTCATTAAACCAACCATACTAATTGAACTAGAATTGTTCTTGCAAAGGAAAAACTCACAAGTACTCATCCAGCCAACATCGGTCTTTTGTCCTGATTCATCAATAAAATATAGCTTGCTTTTCTCCGTACTATTATTGACCATTTTCTGTATTTGAGCTAGAGGTGAACGCCCAATTATACCGAATATAGACATTAACATGTCTGGTTGTTCACCATTCTCGTTTTGGTATTGTGACAAATTGTGAAATGTTCCCAGACCCTTCTGAGCACTTAGATTGCACAACTTGAGACCATCATAATAGGGTACACGATACAGTAGTTGCAGCAGAATTTGCACTTTCAAGCTGCTATGGCGAACCTCTATATTAAAAGTAATGTCTTTTTCGCTGGGTAATTGCAGGATGTCTCGCGAATCCAGTGTCTTATAAAAATCATAAATATTATCTTCTCGTTTTTGACAAGTCAGCTTGGTATAGTGGGATGGTTCAATTTCATCTGTCGTATAAATGGTGCAGATTTTTACCAGCAGTTCCTCACGTTCACCAGAATACGCATTGTAGATATATTGAGCGCAGTTTTTCGGATCAGCCAGTATAAACTGCATCTCTTTGGCTGGCGTAAAATCGTAGTTCATTTTTTTTGTAATCACAACATTAAAATTGAGTTTTTCATTTATTGAATAACCATCCTCGTTCGTATATAGCGAGCCACAGAAAGCAATCTTCAGAGGAATAAAGTTACCCTCGACAATCTTTAATGGCTGGATGTGTTTTATAGCTTTGCCGCTTTTATCGTAATCTTCTAGGAAATGCGGTAAGGATTTGTCATCTGTACTCAGGTAGGTAGACACTACTTCATTAGATAGAGTACATGTTAGTAGATTGTTCTGCGAAGTTAAGCTTGACTTGTAATATCCTGCAGACCCCACACTACGGTCGTGCGAGGCTAGTTTATGTGAATCAATAAAGAATCCTCCAATTAGACCTATTTGTGACATTTCACCAGACAGCATATATTCCCTTTCGAAGGTATTTAACTCATAAGGTGATATAAAATAATGCTTGTATGGTTTCATGGGCATACCTGCAAAACAATTAAGCGATACATAACCATTGAGATTTCGTACTTCTACCCACGGATTTATGTTCTTTACGGCCATATAAAGTTCATTAATTGTACCATTCATAGTATACGGTGTAGGGAGCGTTCCATTGATTAAGATGGGACGAGTATTTAGAGATGGTTTTACTATTTTGAATATTTCTGTTGGATCGTCATGTACACTGTATCGCTTTTCTAATAGGTTGCGTTGTAGCAAAACTTGTATCAGACTATTGAGAACATTATCTTCCACGGGTTGATTGCACTGCACATCGTGGACGATGCTAAAATACTTGGCAAAATTCTTTATGTTCGCATTCAGATCGTATGGACAAATGAAACCATTAAAATTGTCTGGAATCTTTTTATTTAACTTTACTTGTTCTTGTGTCGGTTTAACTATTTGAGACAAAAGCTGCCAGTCTTCAATCTGATTTGAATTAGGGTGACGTAGAAAATTGCTGTTATTGACGCTGCGAATAAAATTTGCAAAAGGCTTCTCAGTTTTGATTGTGAAACGAGTAGTTGATGACAGTAGACGTGCAAAATTACCAGTTTTTATTATATTAAGTGCCTCATTCGGTCTTTTTCTCATAAGAATAATGGCTCGCATTATTATATTTATAGGAGACAATATGAGTTTATTGTAGAGGGTGTCAATCTCAAACTTGTACGGAATAAAACTTGTTAGCAGCCATTTAATCCATGTCTTATCCCATAAAATGTACTCATCATTGAGGTCAAACTCTTCTTGCAAATTTATCTTGGGTAGAGCTTCTGTGAAATCCACTCCATGACAATCTCTCGACATAAATTTGTCATTTGATAAATCGTAATAAAACTTGTACCCCCGATTTGTTTTACTGTACAGAAAGAACCGCCAGTATTCTCGCGAAAGTCTATCTTTATACAAATGGATATTCTCACGATTGTTATCCATTAAATATGGAATTGCTACTATATCACCATTGATAAAGAAGTACCCACTAATTTTTGGACGAATATTGCGATTGAACGGAATTTTAAACACATCATCGAAACTATCTGTATTATGGTCAAATAGTGGGTTGTTGTTAATACCAAATCGTGCCTGCAATCTCTCATCCACTCGAACATCTACAACACAAAATACAAAAAATTAATAACAACTATATCTAAAAATCAAACAAAAAAAGTAGATCTCAAACAAAAAAAGTAGATAAAAAAAGTAGATATTTTTACCTGACATAAGTTTTATAAGATCTGCTATTTCGATAGTTAATTCTGAGTCAACCTCGTAGTGTAAAGCAATATACTGGTCAAGAACGGAATTTACCATTATAGGTACCGCATCACAATCATGTAATTTATATTCATTTGGCTGATTCGTTCGGATGCGCTTAGTCTTGTCTGATTTCAGTTTGTTGTATTCAGCTACAGTAATAGGGTCGTGAAAAGTTATACAACAATTATACGACAAGAGGTTATTAACAGCCTTCGCAATTAGTACATTTTCTTTTTTTATTATTGTTTCATTATGATAGGCGTAGATATGTCCAAACAAGCTATTAGATGAACAAATACCATACGAAGCATTCAAGTTCTTCGCAGTAATACCACAATTATAGGCGTGGAGGTATTTTCCAATAAATTCATTTTTAAGTTTCAAGTTACGCTCCATTGATAGTTTTTGGAATTGTAGGCTATAGAGTCGTAGATGATTTTTAGTTGTTCTTTTGGATTTGTAGATGCTCAGAGCTGAAGATGATTTTTAGAAAATCTAATAAACACTTTGCACTCTCGACAGTCTGTGGCGGACTAGTGATATCCCCGGCGCCACAGGCTCTTAAGTTGCAATTTATCGTTATTGTTGATGGAAAAGTTGTTGAAAGGTTTCTTGTTCATTATTGAGTCGATATCAGTATTATGACTTAAACCCATGGCATGACCAAATTCATGTAACAAAACTATAACCATCGCATACTGAAAGCCAGAATTACCCAACCTATCCATAGAGAATGATGTAAAGACTTTCTGTTTATTAATATGTATATCATGAGCAGGTGGCAGATACGCATGAGCTATGTTTTCCTTTTTGAATGTGCAATCCTTCTTCAAACGACGCGATTTATGGTGCGTACTCTCAAATGATATATACATATCCACCACTGAGGCAGGATAGCAACGCTTAATGAAATTTTTACGAGTTGGTAGACGATACATCTCAAACGCAATTCCTAGGTATAAATTCATTTTGTCGGTAGTGATTTCTCTAGGTAACGTTTCTGCTAGTAAACATACATTAAATGCGGGGTAGTCTGTTGGTCGCCCACTTACAAAAGTACTTAGCAGCAAACCAACAATTACCATCCGTGCTGAATTATGCATCTTCCTCTTTTCTCAGTCTCTATGTTCTCTATTCTCCCAAAAAACAATTTATAGAGAAGTAGTTATAGAGATAGATAAAAAACAGACTTGCTTATTTAAAGACTTTAAGTCTAGGTAAAGGCGCAGTCACCATTTAGGTGTGTTAAAGCCAACAACAAAATCTACTAGTAATAAAATTTTAATGATGTCTCTAAAGCCACAGGATCAGTTTAAAAACATCACTGCAGGCATAGAATCATGGAAATGGTTTGATCGTAGCCGTATGGATCTTCCATCATCACCAGAACCCATCATCAGAGACACCAAAAAACCCGACATGTTTAACAAAGTACATCCTGATGTCGTCTATCAATTAGTCAATCATTTTAAAGACCGCATTACTGTTATCGATGTTCAAATGATAGGAACCAGATGTCAAACTATCAAAGAGTATGCAATTATCTCCAACTTAAAACAAGAACGCTGTTTTCTCGAATATGTACCACCAGCGAGTCAGTTTAATGCATCTACTGAAGCTAATTTTAATAGACTACTTGAAGCAAAACATGGAATACCTGCTAAGTACGATGGCTTACCTGCAGATAGATTAGCTAAAACGCTCATAGGACTGTATCTAGAAAATCAAATACTATTTGTACATGGACACAATAAAAAAACTGCAATATTAACTTTTTGCGATTTTTATCAAATACCACATCTACCAATCATTAACACACAATATTCATTTAAAATACCCAACGAAGAAGTCGTCACTGTTCCTAGTCATATTACTCCAGGTGCAATGGATTGTCCTCTACAAACACAAAAACACAAGACTATGTGTGCTGGAAAGAAAGCAGCGACTCTCTACAATAAATTGTGGACAACCTAAATCCTAAACTTGAACCTACACATTACTCTAGAAAATAATTTCACTATTAAGAATGCAATATTATTATTATATACTACTCTACAATAAATATTTATTACAATAACCTTTGTTTATTAATAACTTGTGTTCATCAATAACATCTCTGTTCTTACAATAACTTCTGTTCTAATCTGAGTTTATTACTATTGATTTATATTTTAAAGTAAGAAATGGTCAACGAAGCCAGATATAACGAGAACTCAATTGAAGAAGCATTATTGCGATGGGGTAACAATCCGCCACCGCTTGAAAAGATACCCTCACGTTTATTACATCACCAGGCGGATACCGTTGAAAAATGTGAGTTGCAACAGAAAGAACCAACTACTATTTTTATTGTCCGTTCATCGACAATTAGCTATTTTCCTCTACTACACCATTTCTATGTCGAATTTAATGGCATTGAATGGCATCCTGGTGCACCCGAAGATCCCATATTCCAGGATAGAACCAGTCGAGATTCAAAGGAACGAACAATTCGATTACAAAAAATTTATGAGGCATGTAATTTCTGTTCACGTAAGTATATGGCGGACAATTTCGAACGCGATAGTAAATTCAACATTATATTCAATAATTGTCAAATGCAGTTTGGGTCGCTGGCTGAAAGTATTTTAATGATTTTCTTTGTGCTCTCCTTTACGGTGGGAGTTTTTCTAAAAAGCCAATTTGTGATAGTCATCAGTATCATAATATTAGTAGCTATGATTGCTAGCTGTTTTTGTCCTGATGAAATAGAATACAATGTATGTGATCACGTTGAGTTTTAGAAAAGAGAAAGTTGAAATACTCAGGAGCCGCCACTTTGCCATCACACTACCCATCATTACTATCACACTACCCAGTGTCATAACTTACCAGATTAAGCGACACCCAAAAAAAACATGTCCCTCGAGTGACTGAGTGACAGCAAAACAATTTTACACATTCCAAGAATTCAAAGATAAAAAGTAAAATAGGTAGTCAAAAATAAAATGAATAGATAAATAAAATGAATAGGTAGTCAAAAAATAAAATGTATAGGTAGTCAAAAAATAAAATGAAGAGGTAGTCAAAAAATAAAATGTTTTTTTTTACTTTGTTTTTCACAGGTTTGTTTTTTATTGAATTAATTGTACAACAAGTTTCTGGTGATAGGAAATTTCAATAACGTCGTTGATAAAACTATTTAGTTGCAGATTGGTAAAGATTCCCCAGGTAGAGAAACATTTTAGCTCTTTGATGTCTTCGCAGTCGGAAACATCAATGTCATTATAGTTAAGTGTGGCGGCGTCAAAACCATGAGAACGCTGTGTAAATTGTAACTCCAAACTTGATTGCCATGGGCGTTGATAATTCAGACCGTCACAATAGGCATACAAGTAATGGTTTTTTTGTAACCCTAGTATATTACCATTACTGTCAAGCGGTTCAATTAACGTTAGATTTTTTGGAATGAGTACAGACGTTAGAAGACCGTAGTTTTTATATTTGACGTCGTACTGTTCAGTAACGTCTTCTATGAGCGCAGAGTTCAAAAGACGTATTTTTTCAGCATTAGGTACATTTATTAAAAAAGGTAGATGATCAATATCGACGTAGATATCCTTCAGAAATAATTTGGCTATTTTTTCCTGAATTACTTTTTTGACACTGCTGCGATCCATCGCTGAAAACTACTAATTCAATAATGAATCATTCAAAACATTTTATACTCTTTCCTATAAAACATTTTATACACTTTCCTACTATTTCACTCTACTATTTCCCTTCCATATTATTTCATTCAACTGCGACAACTGCGAAGATCTTTTTCTAAATCAGACAAGATTTTCACATAATTAATTGACCCATTTGGATTTGAATAATCTAGACAACAGTATTTATAGTCGTAGTCACTATTTTCAATATTGGATACATTGTCGTCTATAAAAATATTTGCATCTAAACGTCGACCCAATACACTCCATACAATTTGACGCGCTTTTGAGACGGGTTTGCTATTATTTTTCATGCCGCAGATTTCACTCTGTATCAAACACCTAAACGATGGATAATCTTTGAAGAATGACTTAACATGAAAACTATCTCCAGCCGTCCATAAAATTATAAAACATTTATATTTATTATAAAGCATACGCACAAATGTCTCGGCTCCAGCGTATAACTGACATTTGTCATCGATTAAAGTACGATCGAGATCAAGTACAACTAAGTGCTTAAACTGTAGTTTTTCACTTTTTTTGTGCTTTTTCTTTTTTTCCTTTTTAATACGACAACGACGATAGGTTGGTTTTTCGTCATCATCGTCAGTTGTATCGTCTTCAAAATCAGAATTTATTCGGGATCTTTTACTCATTAGAACTGTTGCTATGTAGCGCTCAAATATGGTCTACTTATAGAACTGACAAAAAATCAAAATAGACTACCAAATAAAACACGGACAGAAATAGCTATTATTTGACTTTGCACACTCTACTGCTTATTTTTGTACAAAAAAATACACACCTAGTATAGAGTATTCCTTAGCGTCTAGTGTATTTTTTATTTTTCATCCGTTTAGTCATCTACATAACTAAATAACCATCCGTTAAATAGCATCCGTTTCGTCATCTGTTAAGTCATCCGTTAAATAGCCATGTTGATTTATAAGCTGTATTATGGTAATAGGCTAAAGCTATAGTATGATAACTCATTTCGTCTGACAGTTTCGAAGATGCACAGAGAGCAGTTAATATTGTTATGATTGCGATTATTAACACAATGCGGGGAAATATGTATCCACTGAACTAGACTAGACAGAGGTCTAAAGATAATTTCTTTGGATATATATTTTGGCAGAATCTCTAGTAGTTCATATATAACCGATTTGTGTGCAATTACTGACTCTATATTATTTTCCAACAGAAACTGCTCCAGTTGTAAAAAACCTTGATCTAGAGTCTTCTGATCCTTTAACTTAATGTTTGAATAGTTGTAGTTATTGATGATAATCTTATATGACTGATGAGGATAGTCTTTGAATGTATAGTTGATAGTTTCACGTTTTTCACCAGTCATCAGTCCCCATGTAGTCTGAGTCCATTGAAATTCGCGTAAATAGAAGCAGCGTGTAATAATTGCGGTACGGTCTGGGTTAAGTTCTTTCTGAAACTTTTTTAACTTTTCTCTTCCATCAACCGAATCAGTGGCCTCGTAAGTATTCATCTTTTCTTCATTCATCTTTTCTTCGCTAGTATCTGGTTCCAACAGAGACCAAGTGCATTTAGCTTCTTCAAAGTTGCTCATAATTAAATGTATGTTGAGAAGGAGATGAGTTAGTAGGTAAAGTAAATGTTAATTTGTAATGGAATATTACAATTTGATATATGTAGGGATAAAGATGGGGAGGAAAAGGAAAGGAATAAGGGTAAAATATGTAACTACAAATTCAAGTTAATAGCAGCTTATTATAATGTTTTTTGTACTTGGTTTTGGTTGTATAGTGTGCAGCTACAGCATTATTGCTGGTTTTTATCTATACGAGCAATACGGATACTTCTTTAAAGAAAACTCTGAGTTTAAGACAAACAAAAAAACGTTCCCAAGTAAATTTAAGTCACATCTTATACCAAAACGCCCATCGTTCATTGATTGCCCACAACCATCTGCAGAGCATATTTATCTTGAACCTGATGAGAAACCAGATAACTCAAACAATTATATCAGTCTAAGACGGATTACATCTAAAAGAAAAAATTACAAACATGCAATCATAACCAGCAAACCAGCGGATACAGTTCCAACTCTTCCTTCGTTAGATCAGATTCCGAAAATTCATTTTATACATGAGAAAAATGTTAAAGCAAAATCAGTAGAATCAGACTCTTCTGAATGGTCTCATTCGTCAGACTCAGTCAACAAAGCAATACAATCACCACCATCACCGCCACCACCACCACCTCCACCACCTACATCATATAACGCGAATCATATTTACGCCAATAGTGCAGTGGAGAAAATAGTCCTACTGAAAACCTACTAAACAAAACGTGACCAGCCAGCAAACTACAAATTGCTACAAAAATAAATAAACAACAGTTTTGAATAAATGATTATTTTATTTTTATTATTTTTTTACAGCATTTTAATTAAGGCAAAGTACATCAAAGATAAGAGCTAGGTACATCTTATTTGGATCCTTCGAATCAAGAGTAATTCTTGAAAAACGTCCAACTGCAAACCGTACACCATAAAATCCAGGCACTTGAATGTTAGTACTTTGACTAAGCACACTCAGAGAATCTGAGGGGAGTAGCATTTTGATTTTTTCGACATTTTCTAATTTTAAGAGTGGACCAATATGTCTCCCTTTAATTAGTGGAATCAGATCAGGATCGTTAGTAATTAATTTGGGAAGATATCCAGAATCAGAAGAGTATGAGATTTGCATAAAAGCTGAGTTTGTAGTAACCCTACGAACTGTGGAAATTTTACCCCCATAAAAGACAATAGCTAAATCCATATGGGGGCCATTTTTATCGATAGGTGTGCAATTGTAGTATGTGTTTTCTGATTGTGTTTTGTTATTGGTCTTCTTATTCATCGTAATGCCTAGTCTATGTACTTTATCAACGACGGCAGCTCTTTTATATTCCCAGGTGCTATTAGTCATTTGCAAATATGACACAAGTTTAGTCACATCAGATGTACTCTTCATATCTTCTTCTGAAAACTTCAGTGCTGGTTTTGAATTATTTACATAGTCCGTTCCTTGCTTTTTAAATTCCAAAGCAAAAATTTCTTTAACCACTTCTTCAATGGTATAAACTCTACCAGCAATTAATTTGCCAGCCTCGAACTCTTCTTCCACAGGTTTAAGGTCTTCTTCAATGTCATCATCATCATCTAAGCCCACCCATTTGAGTAGTTTTTTTGGTTCTTTGTCGGCCGGTTCAGGCTGATACATCTGAGGTAAAACGGCACTGTACATGTTTTCACGACTTTGTGGAAAAGCATTAGGATTCAATGGAGGTTGATTCTTCAAAACTGGCGCTTGCAAATATGTTGGAATGTTTGGTGCATATTGTTGTTGTTGTTGCTGATACTGCTGCTGAAGCGTTTGTTGTTGCTGAAGAGTTTGTTGTTGTTGCATTAATTGTTGCTGATGTAGTACAAACTGCTGATATTGCTCAGCAGACATAGTAGGCACGGTGGGTGCAGCAGTAACTGGTACAGGTGTAGGTTTACTCTCATTTCCATTCAAAAGACCCAAACGCTTGATAGTTTGGTTTTCGACAGACGGCATCAATCTTTTTAAAGAATTCGAAGCATTAGCGGGAGCTGAATCAACTTCATCGCCGGTATTTAACTCGTCCGTTTTTAACTCCACAGCAGCACCAATTAACTCGTTTAAAAGTGTCTCAGCCGACTCAGTAGTTTGATTTTCTTTATCATCGGAATTAATGGGTGCCATTATAAAAGAGAAAATTCAAATTTAGAAATTGAGTAAACTGTGAAAATAGAAATTGAGTAAACTGTGAAAATGATTAAACACTGAGTAAGTGAGATTAAAATTTTTCAGATTATTGAAACAGACAAATACTAGACAATGCGATGATTATGAGAGTAGATGATAAACTGACTAAGACTGGTTAATGATTAAACCTTTTATACAATAGACCTAGCTAATTTCGTAACCTTTTCCCACAATAGATTGTTCGCATTAAATTGCCGAAAAATTACAATCCAGAATATATTGTCTAGAATAATTACAAAATGGTCGAGAATAATTAATGTTCAGGATATTACATCCAAAGATTAATGCTACAGGAATTTAATATCCAAACGAATCTAATCTACATAGATTGTTCTTTACGAAATGTTGACTATATGCTATGTTGACTATATGCTGTTTAGGTGCGGATTGTTGTCAAGTTCCGTTTACTTTTTGATCGCGATTTAGGTATGGCACATCCAACAATCGACCATAAAAGTAGGCATGTAAAGTACACAACTACCACTGCTCTTAAACTACCACCAACATGACTACATAACCGAAAAATACCTATTCTTCCCTACAAGTATTTGTAGTAGTATGTTGCTGCCACTGACTGCTATTCTAAATGAATCTACCTCTCCGACGTATTTGGAGTGCATTTGGTAACATATATATAGTGTAGGTCGATAGTACATTCTATTCATTTCATAAAGATGGCACTTCAGAGTAAGTTCACTTTCGGATATTTTTTCTGTGACACTTGTTGGTTTTGTGGAGAAAACAATCTGTTACTGTAATATTGTGTTTGACATTGTGTATTTTCTTTTATTCTATTTTAGATGTACTGTTCAACTATTCGGAGCTTACCAAATTAAATCTGTCTACTTTTATTTCTCCTCAATTCTTCAACCTGGAGGAGGCAGATGGAATGCAAACAATCACCACTGCTCCCTCACAATTAACCATGGAGCCCTTAGGCGATTTACCGGCCGTAACTGAATCAACACTAGAGACATTTGAGACATCTTCATCATTAGAGACAACATCGTCATCATCGTCATTAGATTCTCTGTTTTACGCTGAGTCATCTATTCAAATAATGCAATTAACTGCATACTTTTTTACGGACGATTTTGAAAAATTACTCTATCACATGCAAATACCATCTGAATGTTTTTTTACATTGATGCTAAGATTTATTAACGACTCTCTGCAAACCAACGAACTAGTAAAGGACTTTTTCGACCGAGGTTTTTTCTACAGCGTGTTCATGTATTTACTTTACAAATCGGAAATTACGAATGCTGTTAATCCGGATACTGCACCACTAAAAACCGCTTCAAGTATTAAACTGTCATTTGAAAATAATTGCAACTTGATGCCTGGTTTTGAGCAATGGTATTTTTCCAAGTACTATCCTCTTTATCAAAACTTTACTCAACCCAGAACATAAAGAAAGTCATAGATCAGAGACTTGAAAAAATAAAAGACAGAAAAAAAAAATAAAAGACAGAGACTTTGAAAAAGACATTAAAACAAAGAAAATAAATTTTTTCATCCTCTAAATCTTGCTTTTCTTTTTTTCATAATCTTTTTGCTGCTTTTCTATTTTCTCATTTTGCTGAGTTACTATTCAGTCTCTTTGACAGTATGTGGGCGATGCTCTTTAAAATATGATATGATTAGATTGTACCAGTTGAACTCAAGTAATTCACTAGGAAAGCAAAGTATAGTATGAACACGATGACTACGACCAAAGTATTCTTGCAAGAGAACTGATGTGTTGGCTTGGTGCTGGCATTTAAAATCGACAAATTGTGTTAGTTTATCCTGCTGATGCAAATATTTCCAAAGTTTCTTGCATGTCGGTATCGAATATTTGCTTTTAGTGCTACTCGAACTGAAATCAAGAGCCATGAATTCACTTATGTGTGGACACTCAGTCTTTGATCCCAAACGACAATCTAATAACTCCGAAGGATGATTTATAAAATATGCTGCATTGCAGGTCTTTTGATTACGTCCAACTCCTTTTTTGGGTCTGACAATATTGAGAGCAGGTTTCTCTTTGAGTTCTTGTTCCTCTTGTAGTTTATTAATATTAGCTGCTGCAAGTTCAAAGAGTCTAAAAATAGCATCTTGAAACTCGACATAGTACTCATGACATCGAACTTTAAAGCTAACAGGTTTAAAGAACATTATCTCACATGAATGATTAACAAAGTCTGGAGGACGTATGAAACAGTCAAATAAACTCTTTGTAGACAACACTGCGTTTATAGAATTGAAAGATGCCTTGATATCTTGGCTAATTGATCGTGATGTATCAAACAACTCCAATATCAGATCGACACATATATCTACAGATGTAAGGTATTGATTTAATGTTAGGTACTTTGGTGGCATAATAACTGCAACTTGTCCTTTTAAAGAATTTATATTAGTAAAACGCACCTCTATACCTTCAGACAAAATATCATTTTCGAAAAACAGCGGCTTACCCGAAGGAGATATACTAATGAGAGTTTTGTTAAATATATGAACTTCTTTGTTATCTGCAGTGCGAATTAGTGAACAACCCTCACTACTTTCATGAAATGCATTACGAATACAACAATGTGTAGACTCGAATTCTTCATTATGCACATAACCTTCACGATCTTGGTCCACATCCATATTAAGAAAATTACCTGCAGCACATACACGGTGATACATGTGCTTATTTTTATAAAAAAATCAACATTTAAAACTATAAAAAAACAAACTATAAAAAAACACAATAAGCATTTTGAGTCCGAGTTATCCTATTGTGTGTTTCAAAGTAAAGATTCTATAGTACAATATATAGTATCTTTCGCGCGTGATATGTTTCCGTCTGTATTTTTTGCGTGCGATGCGTTTCCGTCAGTAAGACACTTTTGCGCGTTTTAAATTTCCTGTGTAATTTCTGCGAGCTATATTTCCTGTGAGTTGAATTTCCTGTGAGTTGATTTTTTTTGTTAGATTTTTGTAAATCTGCTTATCTTGGGATTTTCTGAATTTGCTTATCTTGGGATTTGATTATATTATAAAATTGTGAATATGTTGCAGTACTGTAGAATCATTAAATAAAAACGTATGCGAGAAATTAGAGTTAAAACTGATGGTAGTGCAATTCTTTTGGCATATCAGCTCAGAGGGTACAGTTCCGTCACCATCCGTCTCCAGTTTATAGTTTAGGTATCTAAACTTTTTATGACTGCAGTTTGGTTTGGTGTCATATTCTTGCTGCTGCTGCGCTATGAGATCAACAACTTGTTTATTCAGCGGAAGTTTCTCCATATTAAACATTACTTTGCGATTATATGACTGAGTCTTTTTAGATTTGTTGTAGAGAAATACGTAAGGGATTATGCCACTGGGACGCAGCTCATTATACAATTCCAAAGCCGAAGTAATTTTTGGCTTGGAAAACTGCAAGTCATTATAATGGGCCATCAGATATTCTCGGGGCAACAGCTCGTATAACATCTTACAATGCGGCAATTTATTCAACTCGAGAATTTGGTCGTTAGATAACCAGTGCATGCCCTTACTATTTCCCTCGACGCAATTTATAGCTTTTTCACTGCCATGCATTGGACTACCAACACTCATTACACGAAGTATTTTTGCATACTTTGAGTTTTCACCGTATGTTCGCATCCATCGCTCTGCACCTATGATAGCAATGCGACCTCCAGCAGAGTGTCCCAACAGTAGAAAACCATCAAAGTATATCTTCTTGGAATCTAAAATACTATCAAAAACACGTTGAAATTTGTGCATTGTCATTATTAGTCGTGCCAGACCATCTTCACAACCATCAATCCAATTCCATGGCAAACAATATAAAATATTTTGACATCTGTGTACAGAATCTATATCAATTGTTTTAATTCGCCGATATGTGGTGCACTTTTTCATATGTCGCAAAAATGTGGAATATACGGACACATGAAAAACACTTGAAATTACATCTATTGGTTGCAGTGTGTTACTGCAAAGTGATGTAAAATCTTTTTTATTCATTACGTAATTTAGATCATTCTTTTGATCATTATTTTTGCTTGAGTCTGAATCGCCACCATCCCATACATCCTCACAGAGTTTACAATTAGCATAGAGACTTTTTTCTTGCTCGTTTAATGTTTGTGGTTCTTCTATTAGCGGTGGATTTCGAGTCTTCCTAGTTCTTTTATTTCGTTTCAATCGACCTCTAACAAAATCGACTAAATTTCCAGGATATACTACATCGGGATTACCTAATGATGACCCATAAGTTCCAGGAATAAATATTAACACCTTCATATCGCCAATTATTATATAAACTTATTTTTGGGACAAATAAAGAAAAATAGTTAGAGTCATTTGAGTAGTAAATGGAGTAGTCAAAAAAAATTAAATTCGAAATTATAAACTAAAACTTAATATAAACTAAACAGATAAAGTGTATTTTTTTAAATGATAAGATTTTTTGTAGGTTTTAAATGAATTTTATTGATGAAGTTGAGTTTTTGTATTATTTCTAATTTCTGTAGTAACGATTACTATTAATGAGTAATCCTTCTTGGTCAATTTCAAACTCAATTTTTCGGTCTGGCTTGTTTGCTGTTAATACAGTAAATTTATAGTGAATTTCCTTGTTTGGTAAAACTGTTGCCTTACAATCCACTCCAATTCTTTCAGTTTTGGAGACACTATTAGTATAGATTAGATTGTCAAAGTTTGCCTTGTTAATAGGTGCCACTAGATGTTCTTTATGGTTACTATATCTCATGACTATCATTTTGTCATGAGTTGGTTTCTTGAAAGCATTTCCTTCTGCATACATATTTGGCCATAACCTAATAGCGCATCTGGTATCAGCAGTTGATTGAATATCCAGGTAGCCCACCAAAATACCATAATCCATTATAATCATTAATTCTCTGTAAATGAGATCCAAGGATCGATTAACTATCTTAGCAAATGATATTAATACAGTGTCAGTTCCGAAAGCGCGATCTGTATGAGTGCCACTATGAGTTGTACCATCTGAATGAACAAATACCAATGATGCTTCGGTTACAGAATCGTGATATATACCACTAGCATTGGCATTTGGTACTGGAAGAGAACAGCCCAGTTCGTTATGCAACAGTCCAGGATATGCTGTATATTCTCGGTCAAAGACTCCATTCTCGAAAGTAACTTGACGGCGCAGCATTATTTTTGACATTGAAGTATGATGTACTAGACGCGGACCAGTCTGTGTCACCTGACCAATTGGTATTTTCGTGGTTGGTAGAAGGTATTGCATAGACCATGTTGGAAATTTGACTGCTACGAACTCTGCACGACGGAAAACGAAGAAACCTAGTTTTGCTTCTACTGATGATCCAAATAGACTCTTCTTGAAATAGTCTAAATCGTTGTTAGCAAATTTGTTCTTGAAGAAGTACTGAAGATAAAAGTTGAATGACAAGCCTACAATTCCGAGTGCTGAATTGTTGTTTGTAATTGCAGGATTAACCAAATGCATATGTGACGGATGTAATATTTCAGCCAGGAATCCACAATGTTTGTGAATTTTAGTTACGGATTGTTTGTACATGAGCTGATAAAAGAACATTGCTTCTATGTAATACACAAAGTGTTCTAGAAGACGACTACCGCCATCCCAAAGGAAGCTACCTTCGTCATCTAAACCATCAGCCGTACTATATTTCTTGACTTTCTTCAGCTGTAGATTAGAATATGAGTTTGAATTGACAAAGTCGATGAGTATTTTCGCAGCTTCGTCAGGTGTATCGTTGAGGAAGTCGACTGCATATTTTTGTGCTTCAGGATACAGTGGGTGGGTATCATCACATGGTGCAAACAGGTCAATATAATTCGCAGGCTGTTGTTTTGCCACTGAGATTACGCTAGATTTCTTTACATTATTTAAACCCTGTATAGGTATATGTTCGAAGAGCTGTGCTACCAAATATGGAATAGATAATCTTGCTGCATCACATTGTTCGTGATTAACTCCAAATATCTTGTATGGACCCTTTATTAATTTTTTCACTTCAGCAGGTAATGATATATTTTGATAGAGTAACATTGCTTGACACAAGATCATAGGGATCTTGATACCAAATATACGCCAGTCCCAGTTTACATTAATATTTGGTAAAACTGAGGAGGTAATAAAGTTTACTATTTTTTTGTACTGTGCTTCAAGTTTCTCATATTGTTCTCTTGTGATTGAGAAATTCGATAATTGAAGTGTTCTAGTAATGTCCTCTGAATTGTTGATTAGAATTTTACCTACTTTAATAGTAATCTCTACTAAATAGTTGAAGTTACCCTGTAATATTGCTTCTATTTTGAGACCATTGTAATGTTTGATCAGATCATTAGCTTGACCAAATTGTACATAACCGATAGGATAAAGCGCAAAGTATGATGCAATCTTGTCATACAACATCCTACCCGTTGTATTTCGCGTAGGTTGCAAAACTACTAGCGGGACAACTGGTGCTGGTATTACAATGGGTGCTGGTGTAGGCGCTGGTGTTACAATGGGTGCTGGTGTAGGCGCTGGTGTTACAATGGGTGCTGGTGTAGGCGCTGGTGCAGGTGGTGGAGTTATAATTGGATGCGGTACTGGTGCTGGTACTGGCTTTATTGGCGACGGCACTGGTGCTGGTCCTGGGATCTGTGATAGCACTGGATAGAGAGTAGAAGAAATAGTAGGATTAGGAACTGGGGCTATCGGTACTGGCGTTAGTACAGGAGCTGGTGTTGGCGTTAGTACAGGAGCTGGTATTGGCGTCAGTACAGGAGCTGGTATTGGCGTCAGTACAGGAGCAGATGGTACTGGCGTCAGTACAGGAGCTTGTACTGGCGTCAGTACAGGAGCTTGTACTGGCGTCAGTACAGGAGCAGTTGGTGCTGGAGCTAAAATAGGAGATGGCACTGGAGTTAGAATAGGTGCAGTTGGTGCTGGAGCTAAAATAGGTGCTGGTGCTGGTGCAGGATATAGAGTCGTAGCTGGTGCAAGGGGTGCTAATTTAGATGGACTTAATGGAGTATTAAGAATATGTGAAGATGAAGGCGATGGTAATAGATATTGTGAAGGTACTACATTTACTTGAGGTGATTTATGAGATGACTGACCTTTTTTCTTGTGCTGCTTAACATGATTCTGTGGATTAGCAGGTACTGGTGTCAGATTCTTTTTATTTTTATTTCCTCGAGACGACGATTTCTTGAAAAACTTTAAATATACCATATAGATTACTGCACCCACTAGGCAGAATATTAAAGTATTCTTAAAATCGTTTCGAGAGAACTCCATTTAAAAAATTTGATGATATAATAAAATACGCAAACGACTCTTGAAAAGATAATTACACTAGTTATATTATACAGATCTAGCATATTCTAAAATTAGATTTTCAAAATTTATCCTATAATAAGCTTCTGAAATTTGTTAGCTGCGGGTACTGCATACAAACATAACTATTAACTATCAATCATGACCAGAACAAAGTCAAAACAAAAGCAAATTAATGAAATGATTACATGTGATGAACAAGCATTAGAGACAGGTTCTCCAACAGTATCGCCTAATCAACAACCGAAATCATCGAAAATCAGCAAACGCAAAAACAAAGCCCCTATTGAAGATATCAATACCTGCAGCAAATCAATTAAACACAAAAGCACAAAATGCAAATTACCAAAAGCGGTGGCAGCGGAAGCAACCATTCCATCGACTGTACAAACAACAAAAGTAAAATCGCCATCTAGGCAAACCAAACAATCCAAACAGTCGAAAACCTCATCAGCCAAATCAGATGCAAAAGCAAAACAACGAACAAAAAAAATTAACACCTTTCAAAATAGCCTTAAGACAATAATGAAGTACATTACTAAAGAAGAACCTGACTCCATTCTAAGTACATACCTACATCAAATTGATGATTATTTAGTTCAATGTCAGTCTGATATCACAGCATACTAAGCAAAAAATTGACCACCTAAATAACAAATAAAATACAGACGAAAGAAATTATATGAACCTTAAATCATATAATTTCTTTCGTTTGTCTTTTTTTCTATCTGCATATTTTTTTTGTATTTTTTTCCTGTTTCACATTTTTTCTTCGCATACAATTCTATAATTATTTTTTTTACTTGCAAGTCATTTTTCTGCCTGCATAATTGTCCTACTCTACACATTACTCAGTTCTAAGTGTCTCGTACTGAGTTCCGTCTGTGACGTGGCGCCTTCTGATTGGCTGGCGGTGCATAATGTTCTGAAACACCAAAATTGAAATGCACTGACCGATCGGACATAGCCATCCAAACCAATAATCCAGTGCCGTTACCACCGTAACTCAGTTCTCCATATGATCAGTGCACCTGAACTCTGCTGAAACGACGGCACTGGTGGAATTGTGTATTTCCCTATTCTATAGTATCCACTTTTTTGGCATGCGAATTCGTCGTTTGATGACTCAGAAACGACGATTTCGCAGGCACTTTTTTTCTTGTAGGTAAAACGGGGTTTTACGGGGTGTCGGGACGTGGTTCCCAATTGATATCTAGGAAAAGTGTGCTTAACTCTACCATTTATTGAATTCGTTTTGCCCAGTATGGTAAAATCGTGATGAAGCAGGGAGCGTGGAGGAAGGAAAGAAGATGGAGGGTTGTGATTGGATGGATGAGCTAATTGATTGAATAAATGTGTGGTAATTGTTGTATTCTTTGGTTGTTACTTGTGGTCTGCCGCAGAGTGCGGATCAATTAATAATTGGTAAAGACAATTGATTGAAACAAAATGAAAAAATTAACGTATATTTGTGCCAGAGGACTAAAGATATGATGGTACAAATGATATATGTCGTTTGATAATTATGTAGGTATGTATTATGTAGGTATGTATTATGTAGGTATATATTATAGGTATGTATGTTTGTAGCTAGGATTGGTATGTATGTTAGGTGCGTTTATAGAGTTGTGCATTTATGCATGTCCGTAGATATGTAGATTCGTATATAGAGTTGTGAATTTATGCATATCTATAGTTATGGATGCTATGGCTGTGGGCAGCTAGAAGTTTTGTGCGACGATCCATTCAGTTTCGTTTGTTTTGAAATTAATGTCATCTAATCGAAGCTGCAGTTCAAATAATAGTTTCTTGGCATCTTTATTGTAGGGCATTTGTTTCAGACTCTGCAGTATTAATTTCATATCTTTTAATTGTTTTTTTAGAGATTTTACATATTTTTCTAATTCATGTACTATAACAGCTTGTTTATTTTTGTTAGTTGATATTGCACTCTCATCTTCTGATATCACACTTTCTTGTTCTTTTTCCTCATTTTCATCTTTGGTATTATCTTCCAGAAAATCTGAATTTTCCGACGATGTTTGTAGTGTCATTGCATACAAATCAGATGTAGATGATACTGGTACAGACGATAACAGCGGCGATGGTAAAGATGGAGATGAGGAGAGGAATGTCGAGGTTGAATGTTGTGGTTGGTTGTGCTGCTGCTGTTCTTGCTGGGTGTCCAAGCAAACTGAATATATAACTGTATTAGGTGTAGTAAAAATAATAGAGTCCATTGTACGTGCACGGGGTTGTTGGTATAGTAACTGGTGTTTTTGGTATAGTAGCTAAGTTTTTGGTATAGTAACTGGCGTTGTTGGTATAGTAGCTGGGTGTTGGTATAAAACTGTTGTTGTTATTGTAGTTTATGCACTTTTATACACTCTAAAACTTAATATACCTTGCACAAGGAATTGGTCCCCAACACTATATAGGTAGGTATATGTGTAGAGTTTCTCAAGAAAATTAGTTTCTAGCTTTGCTTTATATAGTTTGTTCGTTTATCCCTACTTGTGTACTACCGACTCTTATAGTACCACCACCCTTCAAACTATTTTTAATTGAATTTTCACCGCATCAGTTTAAATGTTTATGTCGGTTGAAATATTCCATTTGTTAGTGACGGCGTCATGTTATGTCTAATAAACAACTCCACTACTGAGTTTTACCTATACCCCAAAAAAATACCACCTAAACTATTTATCAAGATTATTACTTTTCAACTTTTCACTGGGTTGATAGGTACTCCTCAACATTTGTCCGGGTCTTTTTCTTTAGTTTGGTAAATACTCATCATACTTTTTCTTTAGTACTCATCAGCTTATTCGCAGATAGTTCAACTTGTTACGTGGATAATTTTGGTATGAATATAAAATATTTGCGGGTAGCCAATTATGATAGGAAGAGGAATATTGGGCTGGATATATTTCGGAAATTGGTCTTAATATATAAAGCAGGGCGGATGTAGATTAATATTTAATTAATAGGATTACGTACTGCAAGAAGGATCTCATTTTGTTCACATCATGGTTGCTATAACTCAGTCATACGATAAATTATTGCGAAGCTGTAAGAAAAAGATACCTTGTGTTGTCTGCAATGAAATGATTGTGCCAAAGTGGATGTACCATCATTTCAAAAATCATCATAACAAGCATCTACAGCCCAGCAAAGTGGATAACGCTGCCAATGTATACAGTAATATATGTCTGTGGTGTTTAAAAGAGCGCGCCAAAACGCAACCAGTGAATGACACTATGGAACATCGTTATTTCTGTCTCAAACTGATGTATCACAAACAAAGAAATCTAGTCTCTAATAGTCTCTAATGTTTAGTCTCTAATGTTTTAACAGAAATCAATAAATAATTTTTACAAAAGATTTATGATGACTTTTATATATTAAGTTTTAGTGCATAAATTTTTATGGGTTTTTACAAATAGTTGCGACATCTAACTATTCAGCGGCTTCCACATTACAGTGACTACAACAACTACTCTTCACTTGTCTCCTTCAACTTTAGCATCTATTTCCATCTTTTTTCTATTGGGGGCAATATTAGAGACGACATCGGTCAGGCAAACTGTAAAGATTATTTTAGCGAAGAGAGAGTTAGTTTAAGTTAGTTTATCTTTTACGTCGATAGAATGTGTGCCGATAGAAATCGCAACGAGGGTCGTCGTATTATAAAAGCGTATGAAAGTTTATCTTCTAACTGTACAGTTGGTATTCCATGCAAGTATTGTGACGAGAGTTTCTTTCCACGGTACTACAGACGCCATTTAGTTATTGTTCATAATGTGAATGTTCAAAGACGTTGTATTTGGTGTTTGAACTACGAGTGGCGCTATGGAGATTTTCAAAATTATCTTCATCGTCTGCGGTGTCTGCGGTCTTCATGTAATCGAACAAAGTATACTCAATATTTTAATGACTCGCAAATTCTCAACCAAATAGAAAACTGTTACAAATAAAATTATTCCATCATGTAATTAAATTGGTTTCATTTTGCGGTTTTACGTTAAAAATACTATACCAGAAAAATTCTCCAGAAAAAATATTTGCTAAATAATATTATATTATTGTATATAAATTAACAAGTATTAACCAATATTAAATAGTTTTCTTCTAACACTTAAGTGAGCTAGATCTAATGGATATTCCAAAAAAGTATAACGAACAAATTCCGTTCAATATTAGGCGGTTTGAAATTGAATATGAAGACAACAGCAGCAGTAGTAGCGATAGTTGTAAACTGACATTTGCAGAATGTACCAGAAAAAACACAATTCTACCAGTTACTCAAATCAGTTCACTAACTACGCCACAAACTGAAATAAATAGATCTGTGAACAAACCTGCAAACAAAGTAAACAAACATACAACAGACAAAGATACAACAAACAAATATACAACAAACAAATATACAAAAAACAAATCTCCAACAAAAAACAAATCTCCAACAAAAAACAAATCTACTGTACAATGGAACAAATCTACTGTACAAGCAAATTTCGCTGCTAAAACTACGACCCAGTGGAATAGTCCTACAACAACTCAAGAGAGTGTGCCACATGCTGATATCAGAAGCGTTGATAAGAAAAAATTCAAGTCGCTTGGAAAAAATATAACTAAAAATCGAATGCATCTATCCAAGCTGTATCACCATCGGGTTTATCTGGTCCGTGGCAGTCAAATACCTATTCAATGTGCTTCGTGTGGTGGTCAAACCTATTGCTATGATCATTATTGTAAAGTGCCGGCAGGTAATTCTTTGAGTAAGAGACAACATCACACTAACCAACTACATCTACTCGCACAATTATTACAAAACAACGCCATGATTTTTCGAATGTGTTTCAAGAACCAATATAGATGTCATTCTACTAATTGTATTCAACACCTAGATAGATCTAAACGCTACATCGTACACAATCAGATCTTGTATGAAGAGTTTAAAACTTTAGTCTTCACGGCCAACATGTTTTACGACTCAATTCAAATTCATCCTTTAATACTTGATTTTGATCGCTGTCATCACTTCAAGAAACTAATCAACGATCCGGTACACGCAACAGCTCCAGTACACACAACTATTCATCGTCCATATGTCTCACACTTCAATCAGAATTTCAAGGGTCCATATTCAAAACGTTTAAAATTATCGACGCAAAACAGTATCACCAACACTACAATCGCTGATATCGACACCAATACCAACATCACCAACAAAACTACATCACTTGCTGCAAAAGTATCCAAACCAACTTTACTAATGCCTGATGCCATAGAAACAAACTTTATATTGGATCAAAACTTTTCGCTGGTCGAGTGTCTGAATCATTTCCCTAGGAAAAAATCTAATCCTCTGTATAAAAGATTCTGTACAAAAAATAAAAATAAATTGGTATAAATATGACTCAAATGTGTTTTCTATAAAATCTAACTGAAAGTCTGATGTCTATAGAAACATAATATCCGCTCTAGAATACTATGTAGTTTTCTGAATACTATGTTGTGTTTAAGATTTGCTGAAATAAAAATGTCGGTCTTTGTAGCTAATGTTGTCTGTGTTTACGTGAGCTAATAGTCTTGGTAAATTATAGCTAATGGTTCACTGGAGCTAATATTATTTGCAAATTCTGAAAGCATTAAGGATATATATTTTGGGGTAGCTTGAATATTTTTTCAAGTCGATACTTTTCCTTTGGTTAATAAACACTCATTTTAGGAGCTGTTCTCTAAGACTTTTTAAGACGTTCTGTACTGATACAATGGCACCAATCATTGTCAATTACTTTTCGTTGTTAGATTTTCTACCGGGCGATGTGCTGGGTAAAGGAACATTCGGTGTAGTTCATCAAATGCTTCATAAGCCTTCTAATATAAATGTCGCGGTTAAAACATCAGTGTTAGGCAAAAGTAATCGTTACCGATATAATGTTGCTTATCGTGAAATTGAACTTTTACACAAACTTCAACATCCTAATATAGTTGCGATCTATGGAATTATTCGTCAAGATCAAAATTCTATCTCTGCAGTCCTGGAATATCTACCAACTGATCTTGAAAAAGTAGTGCGCTGTGCTCGTCTCACTGAATATGCCGTCAAAGTGTTCTTGTATCAACTAGTGTCAGGCGTAGAACATCTTCACCGCAACAAAATTATTCATCGTGATCTCAAACCGTCAAATATACTCATCAGCAACTGGTGCCTCAAAATTGCAGACCTAGGAATAGCCAGACAATTCAAAGACGAAGTCTGTTTAACCGACGATCATCCAAAATATAACACCAAACATAGGGGTCTAACTAATCCTATTGTTACTCTACCGTATCGTGCTCCTGAACTGCTACTTGGTGCTACTTCTTACACTTATGCAATTGATATATGGTCTATCGGATGCATTTTTGCGGAGATGTCTAGTGGGTCCATCTTGTTCTTCGCGCCTACTGAATACGAAACGCTACTCACGATCTTCTCAATTCTTAAAACTCCTACACTCGAATCATGGCCTAACATGTACAAATATCCTCTCTATACACCGCATCTGCCGCATCATGATAAATTTCGCCTTCATCAGCTGGTTCCAAATATAAACAAGCGAGGATTCAATCTAATCTATTGCATACTTAGTTGCGATCCAAGTCTTCGACTAAATGCTACGGAGATACTTACGCACTCGTACTTTACCAGGACTATCTTGAAAGATATCAGAACAAAGACTTCAAAAAATGTTGTCGTCGATATTACGAAATTCAATAATCTTTCAAATACTAACGAAAATAAATATGTAAACTATAAACCACAAATCTAACTATAAACCACAAATCTAAATGTAAAATATCAATAATAGCTAATATGTACTCTGTTAATATGTACTCTTCCTTTTCATTTTTTACTTGTATCTAATTCTTACTTGTATCTATATGTTCTTAGTACTTGTATCTATATGTTCTTAGTATAAAAATAAAAAACATATATTATTACTCCATGTATTTTATTTTGTGTTTTGACACGTTTTACACATGGGATTTATTACAAGACTGTCATGGTCTTTATTTGATGTTTTGTAGATAGGTATCCATCCATAATGCGTTTAATCTCCAGGAATCGCATATTGATGTAACTACATGGGCATGTAGATGGCGCATCTTTGCTCGTAGAGAAACTCATAGGGCACGACGAGTAATGTAATTGCCCATTATTAAAGAATGGAGTATCAGCGACAATAGGTTGAACTTCTGAGATAAGACAATCTATTAGTCGACGATGGTCTGCATGCAGCGCGTTATCAAAAAAGGCCAGATATAGCTGCAAATGGTGTAGTATATCGTAAGGCATAAGACCTTCTTCCATGACGACAACTGCTGGGAAAAACAGTAACGACATGTATTCATATGTATTTTTGATTAATGTACTTACGTTGTGAATCGAGGATGAAGAAGTTTGTTTATAATGTAGCTCCTACCGACGATCGAACTAGACTAAACTACCTGAAAGGTACTAGACACAAATTGCATTAATTTACATCTACTTTATAAATGTGTGTGCGAGAGTGTCATGCCGCATAACGTAACTTGTTCTACAAGGCACTTTGAACTGACATCTTTATACATCTAAAATTTGTAAGGAGTACATACTCTCCGACTTTGTTATGTATTCCCTTAAAGTGATACAGTAAACATTCTCCATCCCAGTAAACAATATGGAAACAATTGTATTTATATGCTACCTATTGTTTTCAAATATCTCGTTAAATTTGGTTGACATTATGTGTATAAAACTTGGACGTAATGCTTTCTACATTCATTTAGATTCATTTACTCTAACAAGTAACTTGTCCTTTCTAAATTTTCTGTTCTTGAGCTTAGTGTTGAATTGGTGTAAGTTTTGTTTTCAACTTTAAACCTTGTATTTAATTTTAGAGTTCTTTTATTTTTTGTTGTTTTGTTTTCAACTTTAAACATTGTATTGTATTTTAGAGTTCTTTTATTTTTTTTTGTTTTTGTTTTTCTAGATAATGAATGTAATTAAACGTAGTGGAAAAGTAGAGAAAGTCATTCCGGAGAAGATAGCGAAGCGAGTGCGGTTGCTGCTGACAGACTTGAGCCCTGATATTGATGCGGATACTATAACAAAACCCGTTATAGAAGGTATCTGTGATGGAATTAAAACCTCTATGTTGGATAACTTGGCTGCTAATACTGCAGCATCTATGGGTACTGACCATCCTGACTATTTAGTGTTAGCAGCTAGGCTCCTAATTAGCAACCTACATAAAGAAACTCCAAAGTCTTTTTCTGAGGCCATTGAGGAACTTTATCGCAATTCATCAACAATATCTGCTTTTGTCTACGTCTATACCCAAATCAACGCTGATCGACTTAACAATGCCATCCGTCATAAACGCGATTATCAGTACAGCTACTTCGGGATACGTACCCTAGAACAATCGTATCTGTTGCGTTGTAAAGATAAAATAATTGAACGACCTCAATATCTACTTATGAGAGTAGCAATAGGTGTGCACATAAAACAAACGGAAGATTTCGATGTGGAGAATTTCGACGACGAATTTCTTATGTCACAAATCTTGGAATCGTATGACTATATGTCGCGAATGTACTTTACTCATGCAACTCCAACGCTATTCAACGCCTGTTCCAAGAATCCGCAATTATCATCATGCTACTTACTGACAATTAGAGGTGATTCATTACCTGAAATTATGACCAGCATGAAAGACTGTGCTCTGATATCACAAGCAGCCGGTGGAATAGGAATAAATCTCCACTGTGTTAGAGGGTCCGGTAGTAGCATTGGACAGAGTGGTATATCGAACGGTATTGTGCCGCTTCTCAAAGTATTTAATAGCGTAGCCTGCTACGTCGATCAAGGTGGTGGTAAAAGACCTGGAGCATTTGCTATTTACTTAGAGCCATGGCATACTGATATCTTTGCTTTTCTGAATATGAAAAAAAACACGGGCAAGGAAGAAATGCGAGCACGCGAACTATTTTATGGTCTCTGGATTCCTGACTTGTTCATGCGTCGTGTGGAAAATGATGGCGTTTGGTCATTAATGTGTCCCTCCGTTTGCCCTGGTCTAGACGACGTCTATGGTGGGGAATTCAACAAACTTTATACGCAATACGAAAAAGAAGGCAAATTTACTCGACAAGTACCCGCTCGGGATTTATGGTTCTCAATTATCGAAGCACAAATAGAAACTGGGACTCCATATATTTTGTACAAGGATGCATGCAATTCTAAATCTAATCAGAAAAACCTGGGAACAATTAAATGTAGCAATCTATGCACGGAAATCGTAGAATACTCCTCGCCTGAAGAAACTGCAGTGTGTAATCTTGGTTCTATTGCACTAAATCGTTTTGTGGTACCTGCGGATCCCCTCAACAAAACAGCAGCGTTTTTCAATTTTAAGCTTCTACGAATGGTTACTATGCACCTAACAAAAAATTTGAATAATGTTATAGATATCACGACATATCCTGTTCCAGAAGCAAAACTGTCGAATTTGAGGCATCGCCCCATCGGTATCGGAGTTCAAGGACTCGCAGATGCATTTATGCTCTTACGGCTTCCATATGACAGTGACGAAGCTAAACTATTGAATACACAAATTTTTGAAACCATCTACTATTCTGCATTGGAGACCAGTTGTATATTAGCTAAAAAACATGGTCCATATTATAGCTATGCCAATTCTCCGGCAAGTAAAAATATTCTCCAAATGGATATGTGGAAAAGAACACCAACTAATTTATGGGACTGGGGATATCTACGCAGAGAAATAGCCACATACGGTTTACGCAACTCATTATTAGTGGCACCTATGCCGACTGCGTCTACCGCTCAAATCTTAAGCAACAATGAATCGTTTGAACCTTACACTAGTAACATCTATACTAGACGGGTTCTTTCAGGATCTTTCACAATTATTAACCAACATCTTGTCAAAGACTTAATTAAACTCAATTTATGGAGTAGCGATATGAAAAATGAAATTATTGCTAATAGAGGATCGGTACAAAAAATTGCAAGTATTCCGGACGATTTAAAAGCCTTATATAAAACTGCATGGGAAATTAAAGTCAAAACGTGTATGGATATGGCTATTGATCGTGGTGCTTTCATCGATCAAAGTCAGTCATTTAACCTATATATTGCTAATCCTTCGTATAATCTACTAAGCTCCATTCATTTTTATGGATGGAAGTCTGGACTGAAAACTGGTTGTTATTACCTGCGAACTCAACCAGCATCACATGCTATTCAATTTACTGTGAATAAATCTAAAAACGACCTGGCTCCTAAATCTACTGAAGACCTGGCTCCTACTGAAGACATTAAATCTGAAGACATTAAATCTGAAGACATTAAATCTGAAGACCTTAAATCTGAAGACCTTAAATCTGAAGACCTTAAATCTGAAGACCTTAAATCTGAAGACCTTAAATCTGAAGACCTTAAATCTGAAGACCTTAAATCTGAAGACCTTAAATCTGAAGACCTTAAATCTGAAGACCTCGAAGACCTAAAATCAAAAAACTCAGAATCTACAAAAGCTACAGATATTACAAGAGTCAAATCTATAGACACAGAACGTGCTAAATCATCTACTTTCGAAGATCAATATGAGGCATGCGTTCGGGGTACTGAATGTCTGTCATGTGGATCATAATTAATCTATACTTTTCTGTTTTTTGAATCTATACTCTTTTGTTTTTGCCTACTTTTATTGTTTCTGTTTTTTTTTGAAACTAAAATTAAAATATAAAAAGAACTTGCCCTAGTTTATTGTATTTCTTACAGGTGTTGGTTCTAGACAGGATTGGACCAGTTATTCTAGCTCACATCTTGCATGAGTCTCTGGTGTATAGTATAATTTTTTTTGCACGTATCTACTGTGCAAAAATTTTGTCATAAATTAGATACTTTATGTAATTGCTAGTCATTATCCTTACAATGTATGCACTATGAACATACATATCAACCTGCTTGATTAAAAGGTTTTGATATAAAGACCGCATGTGCTGATATAAAGAGTCGACCTGTGTAGAGACCAGTGCTCAATATCTCTATATGCATCAGTGAATCTAACGTATGTGTTGCTTGCTAATTTTTTAGTAATTTTACACCAGATAATTAATTGGAGTGGCGCGTGTCTGTACTTAGCTTCCTACAATGCCATTAGGTGCGTAAATTACGAGCAGTTATGGCACGCTGAGGTAAAAGTTTTTGTCTTTGTGTGAGTTGGTCTATAGGGTCTGCCGGTAAAAACATAAACACAAAGCGAAGACATATATACACTACGAGAGCAGTCAGTAAGAGTGGCCTGAAACGCACTGGTAGTGATTTGTTCTTATGCAGTGTTTGTAGATTACTCAACGCCTGAATACTTTTGGGTAAAACGATTTCGTTCGATTCAATACTAATCTTGAACGGTAGCTTCTTGTATTCCTCTATACAAGCCTTTATCTGTTCGTCCGGGATCTCAACTTCGAGGTTATTGAGTTGTTGTAATAATCGGAAAAACACCGCGTTCCATAGTACCCTATTGTCGAGATTTGTCACTATACGAAATAGCTGATTTCTTTGTGTAACTATTTTGTACTGTAAGGCATTGACATCAACTATAGCGTTCAATACTGAAGCATCCATCACGTGTATAGGTTTGGTATTAAACAGTGTAGGTTTAGTAAATTAAAACAGTGACTCGTTATTTCATTTAAAGTTTTTTATTTTTATTTTATATGAGGGAGAAGGAAATGATGGGAGAGGAAAGAGTGGCATTAGGATAAAGGGATGTGGAAGGGTGAGGTGGGTAAACGACGTCCGACAGACAGGTACATATACATATACTATACATATACAATACACACATTATCTTATGCATACAGTTTTTATGCATACCTATATGTAGTATTTAATGGAAACACATTTTTTATCATATGAAACAAAATTAACAATATACATATATACTATACTATTACCTGATATCTATAATTTTTTATGAGACTTTGAAAAGATCTTTGTCTGTAGAGCGATATATAACATTTAACAAGACAGAGTAGTTCTGGTATAATATTATAATTAAAGAACATACAACTGCAATCGACCCACCTATCATAATATAATCTACGTACAAGTTTTCTTTATGTAATAATAGGTAAGCAGATATAACAGACAATATATTATAGCCGTAGAATATAAAAAATTTTTCAATACGGAATCGAAGTTTGTAGTCAGGGTGTACGTAAATACGTAAATTAGCAAAGTATATACGACACAGATTTATAAGAATAGGTGGATAGAGAGCAGAAATAATATAATGAATAATTGCATAGTTTGTATAAAGAATTAAAAAGTTTCGAACCGCCATTATTATTATCATACCAGATGATACCCAGAATAACGTAGCAGAGTTTGCTTTTCGCAAAGCCGCCATGTTGAGTAGACTGCCAATACCATAAGCAATCATACATGCCGTATAATGAGAATATTCCACAACAGGCAAAGTTGGGGCGTTGATCTCGTTAAAAATCCATTCAAAGTAATGAGTTAGCATTATAAGCAAAACAATATATTTGTTGAACGACAGCGACATGTTCTCCAAATGCTTAGCTATATCCATGATACGTTGAGATATATATTCCTGATTTTGCGTGTAGCTGGTAAAATTTAACACGTGAGGTTCACTTGAACGGTTTTGAGAAAATTGTCGAATCAATTCCGATAGCTTTATTTTGTCTGATGGCTTTATATTGTCTTTGAATAGATTTAAATTGGCCGCTGTTCGTAGGACTACGTTTTCATTACCACTTTCAATATCGTGGTTTAGGGTGTTGGCATTCAGAATTTCGTTCTGTAAATCCAATGCAGATGGCGGCACTGGTATAACTGCATCATCGCTATATAGTGCTGGCGGTGGTATTGTTGTTATGTTTGTTGGTGTTCGAGACAGAAATGTTGTTGATGATGTTGATTCTGGCGGCGCACTCGGTTCCAATGTACTCGGTAGAATATATGTATTAGATGAATTCCTAAGCAGCTCTCGAGCTGGCTGAGACAACTGTATTAGTATTTCTGAAGAAATATCTTCTATCTCACTCTCATCATTTACCATCCAAAGGTATTTAATACCGAGAACGCGCATTACCAAATGTTCTAATTCATAACGCAGGCACGACAAAAAGTTGTTAAACACAGCCATCACTATTAGCACAAATATCATTATCTTTAGTCTAGTGTACATATCTTCCAATGTAATTTTAATGACTTGCGTTGTAAACCAAATCGTTACATGTTTGTACGTTATGGTTAAATAGATCAGATGTTCCATAAACATCGGAGCTCTCGATGATGCCATACGAAATAATAACGGTTTGGGAAAAGACACTCCTAAGGTTATTACGTCTAATACAATTAGAGTCGCAAACACTATCGGGTAATCTGTCTTCACTTGTAGGTGCCCATTTGTCTGTTGCCTTATAGCATTGAAGACAAGTGCAAGTTTTATTCCCATATTAGCTACCGCTACCACAAGCATAGTATTTACGAGCCGCCGCGACCTGAATATTAAACCATCCAGCAGAAAGATGTATATGAAACCAGCAATAAGCCATCCAAGTTCTTCAAGAGTATGTATTGTTTCTGTGGAACAATTTGTGCAAATAGAAATAACAAAATAAATACAAGGGATATAAAAGAGGACGTGTTTATAGGATATGCATAAATTTATTTGATCTATAAAATTGCATCGTCGTTGTTGTCGTCGTCTCATAATCATCGTTTTCGTCTTCATAATCATCTTCACACTCTTGTTCAAAATTTAAGTACTACGGTATAGAGACCACAACAACGATAACAAACCTTCATCTACAATATAATATGTAAGCAAAACTACTCTACTATATATTATATGTAAGCAGAACTACTCTACTATATTATTATATGTAAGCAAAACTACTCTACTGTATAATATGTAACGAGCTACAATAGCTACAATATATACAGTATACCATATCTGTAATTCTATACATATTTATATTACTTACGAGTATCTTTCCCAGTTAAATAATCTGCATACCGGAAATAATAATAGAAATAATAGGAATAGAATGAACTTAGGGAAAATACAATTCCAAACACAATAAATCGCCACATCTTGGACTTGTATCGAACGCTGTTTACCGCACACTGAAAACTTCAGATCACTTTCCACGACAAAATACTTTACACTACAGCGCTTGACTTCAACACAATCTCATATAAGACAAAGAAACCTACAATATAATTGAATAAGGCGAACGACCACCACATGTTTAAGTAATATGTATTTGTTGATGATTACACTGCTTACTACGTATCCTCAAAATATTTTTGGACAAACCATCTTCATCGAAAATGACTGCCACGTACGCGCCTAACCGAGGTGCATGCGCGAGTAATAACTTGCTCCGGAACACTCCGGAGTAGAAATTTTAATTAATTATCTTGACATTAGTACTGTTTTTATGGGATAATTATCCAGATTTCTTTTGATAAACAAAATTTTCCAAAAAAATTTAAGAGTAGATTTTTGATTTTCGTAAAGTTTTTAGCAGGTTTTAACTCGCGAATAACCCGCCTAAATTTGGATAATAATAAAAAAAGTCGGAAATCAGTTTGAGTAAGTTTTGTTTTGCGGAGTTAAAAATTCAAGGAATAAGTCTATAAAATCTGAAGTTTTAAAATTTTAGAGTTGATTTGAAAAATTGTTGTTAAAAATGAAGAGGCCTTCTGCAAGTATGTTTAATAGGTTGATGACCAAAAATAAAGTCGAGGTAACAAATCGACCTGTTGTAACAAGTGAATTTGATGTTTTATTGTGGGCGAGTACATTGGACACAATTAATAATAGCCGCTATGTTAGTGAAATTATGAAAGCGACATTTTTGAAAATGTTACAGCGTACTAAACATCCGTATCAATTATGTGAGATGTTTTCACAGTTACAGAAAAAACTGCAGAGTATTCATTTGTATGCGACGTCAGCGGCTTGGTGTCTGGAAAAATTTATTGTTCCGCATCTATCAGATAATGGTAGCAATATAAAACTAGCGGTTAAGGTTATTCGTACTTTTTGTTATCGTTATCATACAAATCAAAAGGTCATAAATAGAGCTATACGATCGGTAAAGCGTAACTTTGCTGCATCAGTCGATGACATGGATGACGCTGACAATGGAATTATTACATTCTTACGCGATTTGGCTAGTCAGGCTATGGAGCTGACTCATATACCTGATCCAGTGCAAAGATCACCATTGGTGGATAAGTTAATAAATGATAACCTAGATAATTTGCAGAATTTGGGTACTTTTGGATATGAAGATGATGATGGTGATACAAGTGTTTGTTCTGATGAAGTGTTCTCAGATTTGGATGCGGAGGAAATTAAACTTCTACGAGGAGAACGTGAAAGTGCAGCTGGACCGTCGTCTAGGCGATCTAAACGCCATGGCGCTCAAATGCAGGGAAACTCTAGTAATGATATGTACTTAGATACAGATGATGAGGAATGCGATGAATTACGCGATAGTAATGAGGAGGCGTACAATTTTATTCAAAAGAAGATTTCAACAAAAATACTCGATAAAGAGACTGCTGAAAATCTGCTTGAAAAATCTGCTGAGAATATGTTTGAAAGCTCGAAAGACGCTCCTACGTACACACTGCATACAATCGCAGAACACTCAGACGAAGAAATAGTACAATACAAGCAACAGCATCCATATAGAGCAGTAGCGACCCAGCTAAGCGAAATCGATATGGAAGAAGTAGAGGCTATGCAGTTTGATACAAAAGAGACAGAAGTGAACAAAATAGAACCGCGTTCTCTATCAAACTCACCTACAACAGAATCGACAAATCTATCTGAAACAGTATATACAAATACAGATGAAAAAGTATCTACAACAACAAACAATGATGGAACAACTGAAACAGTATATACAAATACAGATGAAAAAGTATCTACAAACACATCTGAAACTGTATCTCCAGATCCAATACCAATATTATCATTAGATGCAACAACAAATCCATCTACACATACAACAAGAAACCCGTTTATTAATGAAGACAGTCTAGAAAGTATGAATGAGACAGAAATAAAAGATAAAGGGAGACAAACAGATAGTGTTTCACAGATTGATGAGGCAAGTGAAAGAAATGATGATGAAATACTAGTGTTGAATGAGACAAACAGTATTGAGGAGACAGAGATCGATGACTATACTGAGAATGATGATGAGGTGAAAGAGTATATGTCAGGAATGGAGGTCGATACTGTTATGGTTCAAAATAATAGTCCAACTAATAGTCCATTGGCTAAATATAGTCGTATTGAACAGTTTATTGCAGACGAGAAAAAAGCTATTGCTAAATCTATTGCGGCACAGGCTCCTATAGAGAATATTAAGCTGGCTCAATCATATGTATTAAATCGTGTAAGTCCAGTATCTAGTCTACCACCAAGCCCCGTACCGAGTGTAGAAAGTCCAATGACCAAACCAGTAGAGAGTCCAATATCCATAGAGCTTACAGTACCGAGCCCCGCACAGAGTCCAGTACCTAGTCCAGTACCTAGTCCAGTACCTAGTCCAGTACCTAGTCCAGTACCTAGTCTACCACCGAGCCCCGCACAGAGTCCAGTACCAAGTCCAGTATTGAGTCCATTACTAAGTCCCGCGCAGAGTCCTATACCTGCTAGTCCGGTGAAACCTATATCCGATACTCCAATCAACACAACAATAAATCCAGCTAATAACACAACACTTCTAGGAAATACAACTGGTATTACTGGTTCAACTACAGATGTCGCTACGAGTTCTACAGATTCGACAGATATAAAGTCTGTTAATCTCAATAACTGGACATTTCTAAAAAAGTTTCAAGGTCTAGATTTAAATAGACATACCGAGGAAAACTCCATACCCGAATCAAAATTCTTAAACTCCAGACCCGAATCAAAATTCTTAAACTCCAGACCGGAGTCAAAATCTTTATCATGGCAACCAATCACTACTATAAAAAGTGATAAAGACGATATTTTAACGAGACGACGTAACCTACCAGTCAATTATCGTTATAAGCCATATCAACGCAATATTTAAATACTAGTAAAATAAAAGAAAGTTATTCGCAGAAAAAAAAGAATTTTTGTAGAAAAAAGAATTTTTATAAAAATTTATTACAAAATTTAATTGATTTTCTACTTAATATTTGTTTTTTTGTTCATTTTTTTTAGCATAAACGTTGATTGGTAATGGCTGGTAGCTGATAGCATATTGATTCGTTGCCTTGTAAATTTACTTTGGTACTTAAAGAGTGGCCTGATGCCTGGTTGAATACTAGTAGAATGGGTGAGTCGCCAGCTGTAGACTCACCATCAATGACCATTGGTGGAATGCGGTATGTTTGAATCTTATTTGCATCGGATACAAATTCACTTGATCGAATGCAATAGGTATTAGGATAGTATTTGGGTTTGCCGGGATCTATAAGACCGGTCATTCCATAACCGACACCGTAACTGATAATTCCATCAAGCACCATTACATTAGGAATGTCCATGGTTTGTCTTGGTGAATTAGGTTGTGTTACTCGGGCAGGTACAAAACGCATCAGATTATAGATATCAAACATATTTGCAATTTCTAGTAAGCTCACCCGAAGTACTTTTGTATTATTGCTTCCCTCAATGATGCGTGCTCTATTGACAAATCCTGCAACTCGTGCGTTTACGGGAACATAATTAGGAGTAAAATATAGATATACAAAGTATCTACTGAGATAGTGATGGCATGTCGATAGTACTGGTCTATGTTCTTCGGTAAATTGAATTGCTTTTTTCAGTACGTCATGAGTACTAATAGTATTTGGTACTCCAAAGGAATAATCTGGCTGGGTATTGGTGCTTGGATCGTAGGTTCTAGTAAAAGCTGCCAATAATACTTTCATATCGTGTAATGTAGATTTATTATCGAGATAGACATATGAAAGATCGTCTACGGTCAGATCTCTGTGAAAACTGATTAATGGGAAAATATTCACCACCCCTTTATTATCAAAACTGCACATTGATACAGGAATTGGATATTTAGAAGTACCTGTGTGTTCTAATATCCATGCTTGGAAGAACACTAACGAGTGAGTTTTACATAAACCATTAATTACAAACGAGCCATTACTACAATGATTATCATTTATTGCACATATGACACATTCTGGTGGTTTACATTCATCTTGATTAGTAATTGCACGACGACTGGGAAATAGTTTGTTATAAATCTGCGTATCACAAAAATTGTTGTTGACAACGCTACTAGTTTGATGTGGGTTAATATTCATTAGTTCAGCAATGGTTGAAGTTGTGGGGCAAAGAATAGATTCAGAATCTTCTAAAACGCCATTACTTTCTTGATTGCCATCTGGTTGGGCTGGTTTTACACCAGCAGTTCGCCCGGGCAGTGTTGGTCCTCGTGTAGGTGTAGACATTTTAGTTTGTTTCTTTAGCTTATATATATATAATATTAAATACTTATTTCATTTTAATTCAGTCCAGATTTAATTTACTTATTTCATTTTGATAGTCCAAATTTAATTAATATTGAATGTATGATTTAATATAATATTGAATGTGAATAATGAATATGAATATTGGAATGTGTGAATTGATATTTAATATTGAATGTGTACATCTAGAAGTTTAATTCTTTTTGACTGTATTCTATAATTAATAGGCTGCATAGAATTCCAACAATATACAGGTTGTGTTGGATCGTCTACTATGTTTAACTGCTGATATTTTTTCGTGTAAATTAGAAATGATATAAAATCAAATAAATCTGCGTAGTTACTCTTCTTGTAACATTTTATTTGATACTCAAGCATAAAGCGTATGTAATCTCTATATTGTATTTTTGCGTTAGCTATCTTATAGTTTTCTATTGTTACGGGTTTAATAGTTTCTGTTACTTTAAATACATTATTGTCAGAGCAATAGCGTAATTTTAAATATCTAATATTTTCATAACGAACAAGTGGTACACAGGAATAGCCCATAAAAATTGTATAGTTATAGATTTTATCATCTTCAAATTGTAGATTGAAATAGTGGTTAAAAATGCGGATGTGTTCTAAACGTAGTTTTGTTTCTTCTATAAACTCACGTATAGCAGTGGCTAGTATATTTTCGTCCGGTTCAGCTTTACCTCTGGGAATTATGAATCGTTCAGCATAGTTGAATTGTTTATAGTTGTTCAGCTTCTCGCGTTTATTAAACATTTTAAGCGATGGTGGTATCCGTATATTAACTTTAGAAATATTTGTATTTGAGTATGGCCGTATTAAATACAGTATTTCCATCTGTTCATTGTTATTCATAAGAATAAATCCGCAGCCAGTATTTTTACTTAATGAATTACTCCGTGGTAGTGTTTCTAAGGTATAAGGTGTAGATGATACGGCTGTTATTGTGCATTCTGGAACCGTGCAATCTGGAATTGTGCAATCTGGAACTATATTATCTGTGCAATCTGGAATTGTGCAATCTGGAATTATATTATCTGTGCAATCTGGAATTGTAGTTGGAGTCAAAGGATTATCTGGAGTCGAAGGATTTTCTGGAGTCAAAGTTAAAGTTGTGGAATTACATGCGACTAGACTATCTGCAATTCCGTAGTTTGATGGTATGCTTGCCAAAGTAGTAGCATAAGGGACGCATCCGTTATAAAAAGGTCGTTGAGGTTGACTAAGTAGAATATCTGAACTTGTATCTTTCGATTGTTCAAACAAGATAACTGAATCATCAAGGATCATTTTGATTCATATATGTAAAGTAAATAAGTCCAATGAAACCACAATTTTTAGAGCTTCAATTAGTTTTTCTTGTATTATTTTATTTGGGTATTCAGGAACTCTTATCTGAGTATTACGTACCTGTTCGCCATCAGAGACTATACTACAACGAACTTCCCGAAGCAGCAGTATATACGTGACGTACGGTAGCAGTCTATACGTGACGTACGGTAGCAGTCTATACGTGACGCGACACTAGTAAAGTCTAAATAAGTAAAGATATTTTATAAGAATTCTAGTTTAGCAAAAAGGTATCTATTTTCTAAATATGGGTCCATGTACAGTTGAAAATGATGGGAATACGGGACAGTCAGTCTCTATTGATTTGTTTCCATTCTATGGGACATCGTTCAAGTCTGGAAAACATGGCAGTCCTGATAATATGAATATTGGACAATTGGAACCAATCAAATGTACTATTACTGAATCTCGTAGTGTCCTGATCAACAAAATTCCATATTTAATTGCGAGTATTAGCCCTATGCTGGCAAACAAGCATCCATCATATTATCTTAATGTTGAAGATTATCAGAAGCATTTTTGTTGTATGGCTGATGATGTTGCTGAATTTCTAGATTTGCCTAAATTTGATATTGAATCAATAATCGCTGATATTTGGGAAACAATTGTTCAAAAGAATAGAATCTATGACAAATATGGACTGCCATACGAAGATCCATTAATACGTAAATATATAGATGATCTACAATTAATTCTTCAAACACCTATGCTCGAGTTGAGCGACACACAGTTGACGGAGTTCTATCAAAAGTATTGCGATTTTGTGCTACAACATTCTACATCGTTCATTTTTACCAAAACTCTGCCTATTCTAGAATTAATTTTAATCTTTAAGAAGAACTGTACTATTCATGAAGTCACAGTGGAGCAAGAATATTATGATGAGAACGAACCAGTAAAGCTTAGCTATTCCTATCAAGATCTTTACATCAACATGATTATGACAGCAATTAAACGCCACTTTGTAGTTGATCAAAACTGGATCTATGTACGTTACCTAACAAAAATCATGTTCCCAAATGTACATCGTGCAATTGAAAATAAAACAAACAAAGAAATTGATTGGTGTAAGCAATCTGCTAAGATAGTTCGCTACTTTGTGAATAAAATTAATGCTCTGAACAAATTACAGATGCAATTGCTTACAACACGAGCTTCAGAAGAATCTATAGATAACCTAGTGAACAAATTGTATGCCGACTCAATTCAAGCAGAGGTTATTCATGAACTCGATCTATTTAATCCAGTCCTTACTACAGAATGGAGGTTTATGCAATTCCCTGGCATATTACTTTTATTAAAACCGCGTATGATGACTCTAGTTGGATCGTATTCATTTGTGGCTAACACTGCCATTAATAGGATTTTACGTAGCAGCAAAAACAAAGATCTTTTCGAAAATGAACAAAAATTATACAATAGAGCTGGTAAAACACTTCGTAATATCACCGAAAAAATAATCGATAAGAAAATTATTACGGCTGACTACTGGGATATGTTAGATAAAGATGACACACAATTTCTAGTAAAGATATTGATTGCACTCTTTAGGGAAGATTTAATCAAGAAAGTAGCTTATCCACATAAGAACTTTGAAGAAAATCTTGAGAAAAACTTGACCAGATTATCTGAAACAAAACATACACATAAGTAAAACTATCCAAAAACGATTACAAGTCAATAGAATCAAAAACGATTACAAGTCAATAGAATCAAAAAATTAATAAAACAATATGCAACAAAATATTTTTTTTCCTTTTTCTTTATTGTTTTAGTTTATTTTTGGTTTTACCTGTTAGACTAGCTGCTGTTCAATAATTTTACAAGAATCGCATTTAATCCATTTCGGAGAGGAAGGAGATGTGGATATTGCGTCATCGGATGCAACTTCAAAGTTATAGAGACACCCGTTGCGTAGCTGTTTCGAAGCTGCAGCAGTTAAGCCTTCGTTTAAGTATTTGATGAGAAACGCTTCAACGTCAGCCAAATCATAGACATGATGTATTACAATTACCTAGAAGAATTATACATTTATAAATATTTTAAGTATATTAATTTATATATGAAGTACCTTTTGTTTGTATCTAATGAGATCGATAATCCATTGCTTATGAATCACATCTACTTGCTCCAAGTATTCAGTTGTTATTGTTTCACCTGGTCGATTGCGTACATCAATATTGTGCCTGCATTGTAGTACTGATGAGTCCATATAAATAACAATATCAGGTTTTGTTGCTAGACTACAGAAAGTAGCGTAGTAGTCTTTTAATATGTTATAGTCAATGTCACTGATAGCCGCATTTCGATGCTGTATTTCAAGGAATAGCATACAGCTATGTATAGAGCGTTCCATAATCTTCAATGGCTTGGATGATGGCTGTAGATGGTTTTGGAGTAGCGTTAACATAACATAATAGTGAAAAGATGCCGCATTGCTTTCTGATGGATGCATGTAGAATTGTTCCAGTAGATTGACTCCATGACAATCAATCCATTTGGCAATTGGTTCGTCTATAAAATCAATTTTGTTCACCAGACTGCCATGCTGCAGATAGTACATTAATCGTGTTTTTCCCGCGCCGATATTTCCTTCAATTTGTATGTTTATGGGCTTTTTAATCCACTGTAGAGATAATAAAGATGACGTAGAAGATACGTTTGGTAGCGACAATTCTGGTTGATGTTGTAGATGATGTGGGGATAGGGATGGGGATTGTTGTAGTGATTGTTGCTGTAGTTGATGTTGTGCAGATTGTGCAGATTGTGCATGTTGGTTATTAGTCGACATTATTAGATCAATATGAAAAGGAGAGTTACGACTAGCAGATATAAAATCAGTATCGAGTGCGGAAATACAACTGTCTATTATTAGATCACGTTCACTAAAAGATATAGAATCACCGCATAAAGGACTCAATGGAGCAGCCGCACACTTTTCTAAGTCGGGAGTTTGTAGAGACTCGTAGCGATCATTCATTGCAATCTAATTTATAGTACTTGCCGACTGAATACTAAAAAATATACATACAAAAATACATAACAATCGTCATTTTTCAAATAGTAGTAATAAATGAAAGAGTATGAGAAACAGTAAAGACGCGATAAATGCATTTAAAATTGATAAGCAAATACTGTTAGAAATAAATGTAATATAAGCACACACAACAAAAACATTACGATTATAATTTCTTTGTAAAGATTGAATTTATTAATTATGAGACCTAATGTGGCAATTGGTTTGTTGGCACTTTTGTCGACAATCAGTGCATCAACTTCATATACTACTGATAGACATGCAGAGGTAACATATATGATAACAGATGCGACTCCTACAATTACATCAAAACCATCTGAAAAAACAGATGTGACTTATGGAACTTCTTTTGCTAGTACTACAAGTACGCCAGTCTCATATACATCTGTCTCGAGTACAATGCCAGTCTCAAATACAACTGTCTCGAGTACAGCACCTGTCTCAAATACAACTGTCTCGAGTACAGCACCTGTTTCAAGTACAAGTTCTTTGAGTACGACACCGGTCTCAAGTACAACTCCTTTGAGTACAGCGCCGGTCTCAAGTACAACTCCTTTGAGTACAGCGCCGGTCTCAATTACAATGCCTATCTCTTCTGTGTTTATCTCTAGCATTGTACCTAACACTGATCCTGAATCTATTGCTAACACTGATCCTATTTCAAGTACTGATACTATAAGCACTAGCCTGTACAACACAGAAACTGTCACAAGTAATAGTGTCACAAGTAAAAGTACATTTATTTCACCTGAGTCTTCTAAGAGGGTATCAATAGAAAAACGTTCTACTAAACCGTACGAAAATGATATTATGAATGATATTAAAAAAGACGATTATATTACCAAAATTACTGAAAATGATGATGTTAGGTTGACTAAGGATGGTGCTCAAGATGATGCTAAAACTGATACCAGATTAAAAGATGATGGAGAAACGATTAGAGATAATGGTGCTGCGAAAAATTCGTACAATGTTGACAACGCTACCGACAGCACACCACTAAAAATACAAACGTTGAGTGGTCGAACAATTACCGATCCATTGATATTGAGTATATTTAAGAAATTCAATGACATTACACAGAACTCTGCAACGGATTTAACCAATGCAACAACAACAACATCCACTCTTGATAAGTTTATAACATACATTACGGATTTACAGCATGTCGTGTATGGTACATTTATCTTCATTATGGGAGTTATAGTCGTACTGTTTCGCAGAATAAAAGGTTATCTCAAATGTTGTGGTAAAAGACGTCTACAAAATACCTCTGAGACTTTGCAATTATACTAGAATAATAGATTCCGACTGCAATTATAACTTTATACAATTTGATACATTCTACAACTAAGACTTTGATACATTCTACAACTAAGACTTTGAATATTTTTATAAAACCCTTGCAGACAAAGTTTTATATTCCAGAGATTTTATTTCAGTCATAAAGAAAGACAGATAAAAATAGTCCAAAAAAATTAAAACGCAAAGAATATATAATTTTTTTTGCAAATTCCCGACGTGGATGCTTGCTTTAGAGGACGGGATTTCTTTTAATTACAAATTCATCTGCACATGTCTTGATTGTGGAGGGTATAGCAGCATGATAATCTATAAAGACCTCTTTGCGATCATCGCTGTTAAAAAAGTATGTATTCAGATGCCTTATGTTTTTTATATCTGAAGAGTCGTAAAAGGTGAAGCCTTTGTAGTAGTTTGAAAGAAAGGAGCTATTTGCTTCACATATGAAAAACATATACCGCCAAAATACTTCGCGACTTTTGAGTTTTTCGAACGCAGCTCTCTGAAAGATTAAATTCCCGTTGTTTCTTGAGGATCTGTAGAAGTATATGATGTTATTGCGAATCTCATTTACTTGCCAAGGAACAGTCCGAAGTGAGATGCTACTGAGTTCATCTACTGGTATGGGTGTATAAAGCATTTGCTGTTGTCTAAAGTTACTATCTAGAATAAATTTTGTAGAGTTACGAAAAGTAGTTAGATAGCGTTTAGTTTTTTTATTATTGGGAGCTGGTAGTTCTGTTTCACCAGTCGCTAGATTAAACTTAATTTGGAATGTATTGCGATTTATGGGGTAGTCTAAACCATTTTGTCGTCTATCAATGATATGAACATAGTATTCTGCTCGCTGGTAATTTATGTTGGAGTCTAAGACTTTGTTAAAGTATTCTGGATTGCGTTGGTATAATTCCTGCCATTGTTTTAAGGCACGCTGTATTTCGGGACAACAGCGATCAATATCCTGGTTTACTTGACTGAGTGTGTTTTCTATTAGAGCATTAGCTGTTTGTATTTCAATTAATTGCTGTCTTGTAGTCTCAACATCTTGTTGTAGTCGCTGGACTTTTGCCTGATATGAATTCAGGCTATCATATTTGGGTTCTCTAATATTACGATATATCTCAAGAAATTTTATCTGAGCCATAATAAATTCAGTTACCATATTTCCCAGAGTAGTAAAATTAGCGTCCAGTGTTTTCATTTGACCGTCGTCAAAAAATGTATTTGGTTGGTAGGAGATATTAATGTTGTCTGTTTTGTTTAGCATTTGTCTTATGACATCATTGGTGTGGCGTTTGAAAACACTAGATTGTAACTGCAAAGAAGAACGGTTAATATAAAGATTTCCTATTTTGTTTGTATCCATTTCAGTATTAATGTCTTTGTCGACCTTAACAGAAGGTAATTCTGATTGCTCTATAAAACTAGACGTAGATGATTTGACCAAGTCATTATTTTCGGCATAATCGTTCAGTACACACGGTAGTAGAAAAGGAATTTCACAATATTGCGGAAATTGTATGGTAGATATTATACCTAAAGTTCGATCCTGTATTTTATTAAAATCTGTGTTATTAGCTTGGCTGTATAGTACGTCGCTGTGTTTCTCAATCGCTGGATTTGTGACATAATCAACAATTGTTTTTGGTAAAGGAAGCAATTCTTCACACAACATATCTGATCTGAACTGATGCTCCATATTGCCTTATTGTTGACTAGTAAATGTTATGGAATCAGTTGAACTAAAAAAATTCTGCCTTCAGGTAAATAGTATCTATTGTAATTATTTCTCTAACGACGTCATCACGGAGACTTGTAAGAAATACATTGGTGTTCAGCATAATACTGAGAAAGTGAGTGAATATCTGCTGGAGGATCTTAAAACTTTTGGTTACTGGACTGTTTTACTTACTCCAACCACTCAGGCCAATAACATCTCTTAGACGACACACCTCACAGACATCTGATAGAATTCATCTGAATAGACAATCCTAATTACACAATGGAAAACCAACTGCAACATGATGTGAAACCCAAGATAGAACCAAATACAGAGCAACCTTTTGAACCTAAGAGAGAGCTAAAGCGAGAGTTAAAGTCAGAAGCAAAAACAGAACCTGAAAATGACGATGATGAAGACGATAGCTGGCTTCTGGATGAAAATATTCAACCTACAAATAAACTAACCAGCGAATTAAACTCTACTGTTGAAAATGTGGAGGATGACGAATTTGAAAGTGGTGAATTACTTCGAGTCTATGGACTGTACTGTGAAATAACGGATCGTATTAGAAGAATTAACAATTGTGATAAATATCCATGTCTAATTCCATTTGGTGCTATAATACGTGCAAAAGTTTTGGTCGCCGCATGTAATATATTTCGTCATCTTAAAATGCCTACAGTTTGGTCCTACAATGGTAGGTTCAATATAACACCATATTATATCCGTGATCATTATGTAGAACGATTTATTCAAGAAGCCCACTGTGAAGTTCTGTATCGTCTGCCTCCGTTTGAAATGACTAAAAAAGATGAGAAACCTCCTAAAATTAAATATCCACGACCAATGTTAGTTCCATCGCAAGATTTTACTATTGATCTCAAAAACCTTCGTGGTGCTGCTATCCTTCATGAAACACTTATGACAAAAAACATATCAAATATTCATCATTATCGTGAGTATTTTTTGGAACGTTTAAGACCTACTAGTGTGGATTTTGTATTACTTCAAAATATGAACAAACGCTTTTATATGAACTTAGAAGGAGTGACTGATTTATTATGTCGTAAGCTATTAAAAAAAGATCCTAGACTTCAGCTTAATGTCGAACAAAAACAGGCATACGATAGTATATGTGCATTTTTTGAACGTGTTGAAATAGTTTTGTCAAATAAGGAATTGATGGTGATAAATGCTGAACGTAGAGCACTTAAAGAATATACTGAACAAGAGAATAATTTTCAAAATAAAAGAAATAGAACTCATGACTCCATTTTCAATGAAAAATTAAAAGAGCTTGAAGACGAACAACATGCACAACATAAATATATATTTCCAATAATTGCGGAAAATGCATATTGCTTTAAATCTGTAATTGAAATTTATCTTTTACGAGGATCGGCTGGTACAGGAAAAACGTTTTTACTTGACGCTATTAATCAGTCATATGATGTAATCTATACAACTATAAAAGGAAGTTTAGTACAAAATGTACTTACCAATTTCGATACGCCAGGATTTACGTTTTGTGGTCTACTGTGTAAGGTTCTAAAAATTAACTATTATCATTATTTGTCTTTGTCTAGTGTGATTGAACGAATGACACTGCAAAATGTAGACCTGTTTCTAGAAAAAATGGATTTTCAAACATATCCATTTAATTTCATTTGGCTGCCTCCGTCGGTATGCATATTTATCGATGAATATAGTATGATACCTGCTTCAATGTTCTATTTTTTTTATAAATTACTAGTTCTATATTACAACTATAAAACACTTAATCGTAAGATGTTAATTGTTCTTGCTGGTGATAGTAATCAAATTCGACCAGTAAGATCAATCTACGAAAACAATTGTAAAGAAATGGAAAACCTGTGCAGTAAGACGTTTACATTAGTTCAATCGCAACGTATGAAAGATCCAGTGTATGTGAATATTTTAAAAGAAATACTGACTGTAGATAACAAAGATATGAGGACATTTCTTGAAACAAATTTTTCAACAGTGTGTAATGTATCATCTGAGATATATTATCACTATCCAGTGAGCACAATAGAGGACTACCCTGTTATCGAAACTGTACCATTTGTAAGCATAGAATCATATGAAGGTCTTATAACGTTTGGCTCTAGATTAGATAATCGTGATTTGCACAGACTACTAGACAATCCATATTTAGTGGCAGAGACCAATACTCGTGTATATTTGGAGTTTGGAATTGATGAAACTGAACAGAAAATGCAAGAATGTGAAACAAATGGTGAACCACAGAAGAAGAGGAGATGCATAGAACGAGATCAAGAAAATGGTCAGTATTCCAATAATATATTTTGTGGTGATAATCCAAGACTGTTTGAGGCTATTGAGAATTGTAATGCTGCTGCTCAATTTATTACCGATTTATCAGATGATACCGAAGAGCTGCATAATACGATTAAATTAATAAAAAAAAATCCCACAAAAAAATATAGCGTATATAAAATGGTAAAGGATGAAAAAAATAATATAGTCATTGATAGCCCCGCTAACAAATTTTATGAGAAAGAAATTCGACATTTGGATAAACTTATAGCATGGTGGCGAAAATGGAAAGAAGTCTATATTGATCAGTTCCTTGTAATGGCACGCACAAATATAGATATTCACAGATTAAATATTTTAATTTACATGAAGTGTCGAACTGACATTGGTAAATATTTGGGAATTATAACAAATCCGGACGCAGATCAATTTACTGATGAAATTAACTTGGCTAATTCTGGATGTGTTATTATAGATCCCAATGTGTCGACTACTAATTTTGTACCACAACAACCAATAACAGAACCAATAAAATATGATCAACAACCAATAAAATATGATCAACAGCCAATAATAGAACCAATAAAATATGATCAACAGTCAATAAAACATGATCAACAGTCAATGAAACATGATCAACAACCAATAAAAAGTGATCAACAACCAATAGATAAACAAAACTTTGAAGAAAACGAGAAATATGAAGATGAGGCGACTACATCGCAACACGCTAAAAAACTAACTGAATTACTACGCGAGTATCAAAATCAACTGCCTCCCAGACCACCTCAGCACTCCCAGTGTACGAATCGAGATGAACAAGTTGGTGTACCTGTTTTGAATAATGATAATCAACATATAAATGAGAGTTTCAGATCTATAGAAGAACCCAAAGACTACATTGAACTTGGAGGATCAGTGCCGAATTCAAATTCTACAGCATTTACTGTGTCAGACCTAAAAGGTCAAGAAACATATCCTACATCATTTGAAATCCCAGCGTTACCCTATAAAGATCGTGCAACATTTTTACGTTATGCAAAGATTTTCGTTGCGGATGACAAAAAATGGGTGTATTATCATCCGACCAATTTTGAGTCTCAATTGTTTGTTCTGCCTCTGATTGTGGGTATGCAATATATTGTGCAGTGCACAGTTGATCGATTGAGAAATGGAGATATCTTATACCTGCTTGGATTTATAGATGATGATAAATATCCCGGATTAATAATGGTAACTGAATTGGATCAGGTTATTATCTTGTATCCGCAAAGATTTACTATGCGTGTTTTTCGCGATTCTTTTTTATATGGATACCCTATCGCAATGGGTGCAGCTTCTAATGTGTTCAACTCACAAGGCAAAACATACAAACATAAAAAAATCTATATGAATCTGCAGAATTGTGGCCGTAATGAAGTATTTGTTGCTTTATCCAGACCTCAGCATATGGAACAAATAAAAAATATTCTTTACTGAAAATTATATGAAAAAAATAATAAACTGCTAAGTGTAATTGCTAAATGTAATTGTAACTGAAAACTGCTAAATGTAATTGTAACTGATATAAAATTGTCTAAAATAAAATGTACTTAAATATTTGTCTTCTTTTTTTTATAATTTTTTTTATGGAGTATATGATTTTTTAGTATAGGTTGTCTCTTCTCTCGCGATAAGGATCATATAGCTTGTTTTCACTTTCTGTCAATGGGTTAACAGATGCTACTGCAACACGTAAGAATAGCAAAGGATCTGGTCTCTGAATAATGTATTGTAAGCGTTGTTTTTGAGTAATACTCAACTCATAGATTTGTGTTCTATCAATGCGATTAAGTTCTGTTACATCTTGAATTGGTAGCGGTGGAGGACCTGGAGCATCGAATTCTTGAACAGGAGATACTGCTAATCCTCGATCTGACACGCCGTTTCTCAGAGTAGGATGTCTTTCGTCGTTGTAAACAAAATATCTGCTGCTGTTAATTAGTCCGACCTGGTCCTTAAAAATGGATTCACATAATGTATATAAATCACGATTGCTGTATCTAACTAAATTCCTAGTCTCAGTCATAATTGCGTTGACTTGCTCTGGACTAAAATATCCACCCAAGAAAGCACGTTTGTTTTCTATAGACGGAAAATCAATCAAGAGCTGTGGCGTCATACGTGATCTAAGTGCTGGATCGAGACTGTCGAGGAGATTAGTAGCTGCAATTAAGGTAATGTTATCTGGGAGTTTTTCAAATGCACCGTCAAGCATTTGTAATAACAAGACTGTAAGACTGCGATTGACTTCTAATGCACTACTGTCGCTGCGTGATGGGAAAATCTGTTCAAATTCGTCAAAGAAGACAACTGCTTTGCGTGGATAAATACGCAATGCTGCAAATACGTCTGTGAGAATTTGTTCAGATTCGCCAATGCGTGGTGTCAAAAGTTGTGCCGCAGTAAAGACCATAAAATCGGCATTTAAGTCTCTGGCTACGGCTTGAGCAAAGAATGTTTTACCGGTACCTGGAGGGCCATAAAAACACATGACAGTAGCTGATCGCTCAGCGCTAGGTCTGACTGATTTGTATAATTCGTTGTTCTGATTTGCAATAAGTTGTCGTTCTCGTTCAAAACCAATGACTTTTTCAGGATCGGTTTTCGGACGAACTATGTATTTGCTTAAGATAGATGTTTGACTATTGCTATTGTTGAGGAGATTAAATTTGAGTTGTTCAGAGACATTGAGAGCAGTTGAGCCACGAGCAAAGCTTTGTAGTTGATCAAATAATTCGTTTAGCTGAAAATTAGTGTTTCTAATACCTGCTAGAGCTGATACTTGCATGGCAAAATTGGCAGTTTTAATATACAAAGCCATCATACGGGAGTTCAAAGATCCATTAAACATAATCATCCAATTTGCCAAAACTTCTTGGCAATTAACTAAAACAGTTTGCAGTTCACTGCGTGCCACTGTGATATTCTGGACTGTGACCGTATCTAAAATGCGACTAGCCTGCTGTAGTCTTTGAATAAAGAGTTGAACGTCTTGTTCGGGGACATTTATTGATTCGTTTAATATTGGATATATACCTGCTTGGATGGTCGCCATGTCGTAGTTTATACACTATGTTCCTTACTTGAAATACGAAAAAAAACTCAAACACTTTTGTATAAAGCAATTTTATTTACACAAATGTATTTATACATATAGAGTCTTACACTATAATGTCTTATATACTATAAAATGTCTCACATATCAGCATAATTCAATTTATATTACTTAGGTCTACTTTATATAATACTTAGACCTAATTTAATTTTTTAGAGGCGTAAAAGATTAATATTTTTGTAGTTGGTGCAACGACTTAGAGCTGAGCATATTTCAAAAGTACCAACATTACTTGAGATATCAATTTGTACCTTATTGAATTTAGTACCCATAACTTTGGCCAGAGTTGAGGCATAAAACAATTTAAGTGGGTATACTTTGTATTTTTTATTGAGACTAAGCTGTAAAGTTACTCGAGGTATTTTGTAAGAAATTCCGTCAACGATAATTTGATAGGGATGCCGGTAAATACCTATGGAGCCTTTTTGCAGATATGGAACTGTATGAGTAGTAATAACAGGATCGCCGTCACATAATCGATATGAAATAGTTTTATTAAGTACTTCTGGGTATGATGATGGAAATATGAGTTTGGTTGTAGATGGAGATGTGGACGCTGTTGTTGTGCAGGTGGATGTCTTTGCACGGCTGGAGGACGACGAAATTTTAAATGGTGGTAGTGGTGACGTCGTCATAACAGAAAGCTTATTAATCGTGAGGGTGCCATTAGATGGTGTTTTTAAGTGTTTCTTAGATTTTTTTACGACTTTTGCAGAGTCGATATAGGAAATGGGAAGAACGTGTTCTATGTTGATAGTTTCGCGTAATTTGGTATGGCAAATGTTGTTAAAATGCTCAACTCGAGAACAGTTCCAGGTAATAATAATCCCATTATCGAGAGCCGGTACTTTGGTTTTCGTAACTCCCGATCTAGGCATTGCATGTAATTGCGCTCCTGTTTGTAACATTGTGTGAGGTGGTCCTGCGGTATTCGGTTTATATACCGACTCCTCATATATTCTTAAAAATTGCAGGTACTCATAAACGTCGGTAGTAAGCGCGAGAAGTTCTTTAGTCTTCGTTGAGCAATTGGCGTTTATAGGTATCATAGCGAAATCTTTGAGGCAATTAGACATTGCTTTACATTGAGGATTATACACTCCAAGTGTTGCGGCGGCACTTTCATCATTATTGTTGCCAGGGATTAGATTGGCTTTGGGGTGTAAGGAAGTTACGGATATTATTAAACGTCTATTGGCCCAAGGCTGATTAATTTTTAAAATGTTCCGAAGATATATATCAAGTTTGTTGTATAAATTTGGACTGGCTAGTAGTGCATCGTCTATTAAGATGAAACATTGCGGATTGTATAGTTGTGCACCAACGCGCATAGGTTCAAAAGTATCCCAGTTGATATTAAATTGTGCGTGAATTGTTTTAAAGTTAATTGTATTTGCATGTGTGTTTAATGGTGTAACGCTAATAACGGGTATATTATAAAACTCTAGAATAACGCGAATTATACATAATAAAGTAGTTTTGCCACTATCAAAAAATCCATGTAGACAAACACGCCTATGTTCGTTGCTATACTCAATACATTTGTGTGCAAATGCGAATAATGACTCGCTACTGGGATACTTATATTTAAGAATGGCAAGCAAATCAGGTGTCAAAGAAAACATTTCTGTTGTTCGTAGTGCTGAGCAAGTATGTATCATATATAATTAGTTCTGTGTTCATGTGATTGCTTATTAGATTCGTATGTGTAGGCGTTATTGAAGTATTTGTACAAAAATATGTGATTTACTTCTTAACAAAAAGGTACCTCGTATAAAAATATTCTTAGGTAGTTAGTAGATTGAGTTGATTTGTGTGTGGCAGAGTTAGTAGTCAGTCAAACTTGGTTTAATATAACTATAACACACTATATAATAGACACATACCTGAGTCACAACCATGGATTTTGAATTGGGACAATCGTTGAAAAAATCACTGATATCGTTTTTGTTTGGTGTGATAGTTGTACGAGTAGTTAATTTAATAGTTGGTAATATAGCGCAGGTAGTCTATAAAAAATTACATAAAGACGATCCTCCACAGCTAAACGACGATGGTGAAGTCGTAGAAACTAAAAGCGTCGACCCAAAGAAACTAACGGCAATTGTAATTATAGAGATAACAGTACTGTGTATTATTCTAGCGTTAACCCTTTTGTCGATGTAACCAAACAAAAACGCGATAGATGTAACTAAACAATAACGCGATACTACTGCTATAAAAACGCAATTTCAAAAGTAAACAAACACGAGACGACACAAGAAACGGATTTAAACTGTTGAAAAAATACTCTTCTTTTAACTGTAAATACTTTTTAATGGATTTATATATTTGTAGGGATTAAATGTATTATACACGGATTGAAATTTGCCGTTGGTAGTTGTTAGAACGTGCTAAATTAGAAAATTTAAACTTAATTGCACGCTCTAGCATCTTCAGATGGTAAATATGACATGCGCCGTAAAAGATTTACTTAAGAAAATGATTCATATTTAGTGCTAGAAGAGACCTTAGGGTGTAAGAGTTAAGCGCGTGTTTTGGGTAACTCCCATTTCACACATTTCTATATACACAACATCTCCAATGGTTTTTTAAGTACAGAACGCCCTTTCAAAAAAATAATACCACGCTACTTCGAACAAAAGCGCAGCACTCTACAAACCTCGGCACAGAACGAACACCACTAGCAACTACAATATTGAAGCAGACATTACCATCAAAACCATTGCTAATACTGTATGGCTACTACTGCTGCTGGTGCTGCGGTTTTAGCTACTGCTCTTATCCATGTGCAATAACCAAACTCTATGAGAGCGCATACTTCTCTTGGTCTGGTGAGTTGCTGCCAAAATACACCATGATGGAATCTTCCATTCGCAACATGAAGAGAATATTAGAAGAGTTAGTACGTACCTACACTAAGAAAATGAGAGAAAAGCCGACTGCTTTATATACAAATTATATATGTACATGACATTGAATTTCGCGTATTCTGAATGCTGACCTAGATCTGATTTACCTATTGCGCGCGACATGGTATATATACATGCATGTGAAAAGAGATGCACGATTCTGACTGATAAGAAAGCACCACTCACGCTGCACTATGCACTACTGCAAATGCAAAAGTCCACCATGTGTATAGTATTTTAAAACTTGGAGAATTTCTGCAGCACAACTGGTATCGAGCTTCAATGATTGCAGGATAAGTTTAATTTTCTTCGTAGTTGGAGGTAAGGCAGCATTAAGCATATTGTAGTTACACATTTCTGTCGAAGATATACCAATTTGATCCCCATTATAATTAATAAAAGCATTTGGTGCAACCTGACGCTGCATACGGTCACATCCGAATAATATTAAAATAACTGCAAAAATCCAATTAAGGCTATTGATGCGGTACATTTTATTTTGACGCATCCAAATCATATCGAATCGTGAACCAAGGATGTTGGCTAAACCACCCAGTGTTATCAAAATATCCGAATCACATGTCCATACGATAATCTGATGACGACGATTTGCGACTGGTGTCAATGGTGTCTGTTTCTTAATTTTAACAATATCGACTGAACCGTTATTCTGCAGATGTGGAAAATTTAGACCGAGTGCATGTAATTCCAATAATCCAGCAATTTGTACGTCGGCTTCAGATCGTCCGCTTACGACAACTATTTTTGTTGCGATTGGTGATAGTCTGTACACAGAATATAATAGATCACGTATACCCATGCCCACTTGAACATTATGTCGCGCCATATTGCTGCGAATAAATATATGTTTTTTAATGTCATCTTTGTATTTAGTGCGGCGACCACCTCCTTCGGTTGTTAAATAAATATGTGAAAACTGAGGTAATGGTAAACTATTATTGATGTATTCACTTAAGACTCTTGCATCGTACATACTGGTGGTCTGGTGAACTAGATTAAAACTGTAACGCAAGGTAATTACATCAATTATTAGTATACGATCGATGTCATCTGATAAACAGACTGAAGGTTTAATTTCATGACTTTTCAGCAATTTTTTTATAGATGTATGTATTCCCATTTTTTAATACAAAAAATTTATAAACCTGTAATCTTATTTTCTTTACAACGATATGGATTTGTGTTGACGTAACAGATTTATCTTTTATTTAATCTTTTAGGATACTTATCTTTTCAGACTCAGATCGTTATCTTATCTTTTCAGACTCAGATCGTTATCTTATCTTTTCAGACTCAGATCGTTATCTTATCTTTTCAGACTCAGATCGTTATCTTATCTTTTCAGACTCAGATCGTTATCTTATCTTTTCAGACTCAGATCGTTATCTTATCTTTTCAGGCTCATCATTCATCATCTACTTGCATTGTGGCTGCTGGTGATTGTGACGGCGCCGGCGGTGGAACAGCGCGTACCAAGTTATTAGATGTGATATTTTTCATGTGTCGAATTTGATTGTATTGAACACGCATGAATCTAATCAACGGGTATATACGTTTCTCTTCGGGAAATTTAAGTTGGCCGAGACTGTTATTCAAGCCCTGTTCTAGCATGATTTCACGTTTACGTGTGTCTTCGCTAAGTCCGTACAATGTATCATCGACAGTTTTTTTGAATTCACGAATGATAAGCAATTGATTAAAATATTTGCGAATATTATTCATAGTGGCTTCGATAGGTGGCGGTTGATTAAAAATCTTTTCATAGGCAATATCCGTACTGATATTATCGATCACTGGATCTTGAACGGTCCGTGACAGTTCTTGGATGGAAGGGTAAAACTGTATCATGGACTCTATCTGCTCAAGAGACATCATTTCAAACACTGGACTTGGAAGACTTCGAATATTTGCAGTTATAAGACGCAACCTCTTTAATAAATCTATATCTGCTTTGGGAACAGTTTTTGCATTAGGATATTCACCTCCGATCAAATGATCAATAATCTCATTAAGTATAGCTATCATTTTGTTTCTTATTTGGCTGTATAAATAAAAAAAAGGCTGTATAAATAAAAAAAACACAATCCAATATTATTTTAAGTTTTTATTTCAAATTTTTATTTCAAGTTTTAATTTCAAACAGTTTTTATTTATCTATTAGTGAGTAGCAAACTTTAACTGAAGTGCCGGGTTCTGACAATTCTGCATATATTTCTCGTTGAAAATAATACTACTACGACTATCCTGAAAATTGAACCAGATATCGTGAATGCGTTTTTCTCCGGCAGTTGGTAGACCACGTTCGCTTAGAATAGATCCCATTGCACCGTCATGAATATATTTGGTGCCATCAATTTTACTGTGTGTTCGAAAAGCCATTTCTGTTTTCAATAAAATACGAGTCATGGTCTCGGCCTCGTCAGAAGTCGTTGGATAGGGATGCAACGAATTGGTAGTTTTCATATAAAGAAACCGTACCACATTATCTATCCACATGGCGGTGTTATCAAAGCCATCCAGATATGTAGTGTACAGTATACCCATTGGTATTTTAGTGCCATCACGTGTGGTTAGCACCATACTTTCAGCATCGAAAGCGCGACGCAATATATTTTCTACAAAGTTGGTCGCATCCAGATAGTAGACGTAAATTGATAATTTTGTATTTATAACATCCGTATTAAGACGACTATCGAATATTGTCTGCCGCTCATAGATATAGAAGAACTTGTACACAGAACATTTAACTAGCTGTTCCAAAGTTGCTTCGTTACACGACAAATGAAACTCGTAATATTTGGCATTCTTGTTCATAGTGATAGTTTTGTAAGCTAATTTCTGCAGCTCACCAAACTGAATGTCATAGAATGGTATATACCAGACATTAGAATTAATAGCATTACGCCTATCTACATTGTAGATTTGAACAGGATAAGCATTAAATGGAACAGGACAAGCACTGATATCACCTCCTGTTAAATTATATTTGTTTTTAGAATTGTTTTCAATTTTCTTGTCACGTGTAAGAATTAGATATTTTTCGAGTTTGTTGTCATAGTGAAAAGCTTGGATATATTGTTTACTATTATGAAGCAATACAAACAACATATTTTTGTCTGCTTCTAGGTAATAGAATCGAAAGAAATTATTGGTATGCAAATAGAATCTGTTGACTGCTAATGGTTGATTATTATATATCTCTACTGCTTCAGTGTCTTCGCTGCCAGGATTCTCGTCTCCATCCAGTTTAGTGTGTTTAATATTGAGATTTTTTTGCTGTTGGCGCTCGGATATACCATTCAGGTATCTAATTGCTGATTCGCCATTTCCAATTAGGCACTCATTATAACGTTTATTAATGAGGTCAATATTACATTTTTGAAGACGTTCTTCTAGCTGCTCCAGACAATTTTCACTTAATTGTACTGAGAGAATAGCATTAATGAAATACGTGGCTACGACTTGTGGCAGTCCTCTGCGAACAAGAATTGCTACAAATTTGTCAGAATTACGTTGTATAAAGGCTTTGTGGTGATCAAGAAAATAACTTGAAGATTGTAGATTAAATGTTGTATATTTACATACACTCATCGTGTGCATTCTATATTGACTTTTAGCTTGAAATTCCCGTCGATAGACAACAAAGTTACAATCGCGCAAAGTTTCTACGGCTTGTGGTACACTGGTAAACGAAATAAGAATATCTTCGATGCAGTTTAAGGCTTCAATATACTGTTCAACTTGATAATCAAAAAATATTTCAAAAAGTTGTGCTTCACTACTAGACAATTCACAGAATGTGTATAGTTTATTATTTATGACAACACTTTTATAATTAACCATCCTGCACTCATTGCAAAAGCCGACTGACACTCTCCGAACTATAATATTTGATTTTAAAGGATTCTAGTCCGAAGTTAATCTATGAAGTAGTTTACTATCATGAACTAATTTATTATCAACATGAAGTAGTTTATTTTCTATCAACATGAAGTAGTTTATTTTCTATCAACATGAAGTAGTTTTTTGAGAAAAAGTTTTGCGATGGTAAGGATGAAAAATCCATCCAATGGCATCATTTGTTAGGGTAATGCGTCTTTCAAAGTGAAGACGATTACTCAGCTGTATTCTCCAATCGGAAATTCTTGCTTGACGATATGCAAACGACCATTTATGCATATGGTGTATTTGTACAAACTCATTAAATTGCACTCGTTTTGTTGGCTTAGGTTTATTCATAGTCTGGCTGTCTAGTTGGCGGTCGTTAAATAGTAGCATTTATTTGTTGTGATTGCTGTCGTAAATATATAAAGATAATTGTATATTATTCTAGAAAACATTTGCTTTGCTGCTATAATACATTTGCTATTTTCACTTATTACTTGAGTGACTGCTGTCGTGCAATCATCGTCGTAATGTCAACACAGCAAATACCAAACCTATTATACTATACAAGGCTAACTGATAAAGCTTACGATCCAGTTAAGGGTTCGGTAGGAGCAGCAGGGCTTGATTTGCGAAGTGCATATGATTACATTGTACCGGCTCGTAGTCGACAAGTATTAAAGACCGACCTACAAATCGCAGTTCCTATGGGCTCCTATGGACGCATTGCTCCACGTTCCGGACTTGCAGTGAAGTACTTTATTGATGTGGGTGCTGGCGTCATTGATGCGGACTTTCGAGGGAATGTTTCGGTGGTGTTGTTCAATCATTCGGACGCTGATTTTATTGTAAATCGCGGTGATAGAATCGCTCAGCTCATTTGCGAGAAGATATTCTATCCAATTCCATACCTGATAGAACAATTGAACAGTACCGAAAGAGGGGGAGGAGGTTTTGGATCTACCGGCATCTAGCTATATTTGAAAATATTATAATATATAACTCGAGAAAATATAACTTTGAAAAAATATAACTTTGTTTCATTTCATGAGTTTGCTATAGGGATAGACAGTATAGACAGTATAGACAGTATCAATAGGCTGTACAGAGATTTTCACTATTCATATTTCGGCTTTGAATAAAATGGATAATAACGACCGTTGTTTGTTATTGACATTATTAGATCGATATCGAAATGAAAAAAGCGACCAATATCGAAATGACAAAAGCAATTTAAATGCAGATGTAATATCAGAACATAAAACATCATATGTACCAGCACCGGAATATATAACATCGACAGAATCACCAGAAATTATAACCTCATCAGAATATGCAACATCGAAATCAGATAGTGATTTGCGTAGTGACTCTAGTGATTTGCGTAGTGACTCGTATTTTAGCCATGATATTGAACAGTCCTTTGAAAGGGTGTTAAATTGCAATCCCTTCGAGCTATGGATTAAATTTGATAACAATACAATGAAGGCAGATGTATATCAGGACATGTTTAATATGAAATTAAGGTTTCTGGTATTGCTCGCTATCCAGTTACAAACCAACCCATCGCCAGAGTACGGATATAAAAAACATATGCAAGAACTTTCAAAGATTTACCACAAGATACGATGGGAACAACTGCAACTCAATTTTTATCACAACATAAAAACGACAATTCCACCACATGTGTTTGCTATACTAAAAGAATTTAATGGAAAAATGTATAGCCACAGTCAAATACTAGATACACATGGTCACGATGATATTTTTAAAACTATGAGTTCTAGTCTAACACACTATTTGCAACAATCTACAGAAAATATAATCGAATTGAAAAATTCATTTACCATAAAGTATCGCGGTAGCATTCGTTTAAAAGAGCATGATTTCACTACGAAAGATGGATTGACAAAACGCGTCGACTATATCAGTCACTATAATTCAGATGTGAAGATGTACGAGACCCACACCACTCGAATAATACAGATTCCACTCCACAGAAATATGATGCTAGTATTCCTATGGACTAAACATGTCTCGCCAAACAATAAACACATCGAAGATATATTGAGAAGAGGTAAAGACTTTCTGCCCGCTAATACTCCGGCATTTGATGCTAATGTACATATACCCCGAATATGGCCGCGTAGTAGCAACATGTATTACATAGGTATATCTACGGTCATTATGGAAAGTGAAATTATTACCGAGCAGAGTCGATTGAAAAAAGGTGATTTGCCGGAAAATAATACAAAGCGGAACATATATATTGACTCTCCCTGTCTTTGTATCCTTCATGATGTGGACAGTGACAGAATAATATCTCTAGTGAAAATTCACAAATAAAAGTACATACAAATAATCTAATAAAAAACAAAAATCTAATAAAAAACAAAAATCAAACAAAAATCCGACAAAAACAATCCAAACAAAAATCCAACTAAATAATATTCCAAACCAAAATAGAAACAAGCAAACTATTAAACTATATTTCATAAAAAGCAAACCATATTTTTTAGAGTAAATATCTTATCGTGAACTGAAACAAAAAGCAAAGATAAACCATATCTACTATAAATGCAAAGATATCTGCAAAACATGTAGCCAAAAGGGAAGAAACTGTGTTCTTTTTGTGCAAGGTTTGATTGTTTACTTTTCTGGTAGGTTACATGCAGTATATTAAAGTGACATTCCCTCCTCAATCCATTATAGTGTTCGCATTCCTTTGAAGTGTCGTGTTATTAGATTCGTTGTAAAACGTTTAGCTTCTCCTTCTTCTACTTCCTCTCAAATCTTTTCGCTAGCGTTCGTTAAAATGGCTTCACAAGAATCTTTCCTTAAGAATTTTGGACTTACAAATAATAGGTATGCATATATGTAGATGGTTTAAAGCTAAAATTTTGCATGCACATTTTCTGTGTGTTAGTTGTTAGGCATGTCCGGTTAGCGATTATGCAAATGCGGTCTGTATTTGAGGTTGTGTTATGATGCATTTGAAAATCTGCGAATCCTATAAATATATCATTTTTATTGTCAAGCCTATATTTGTCAGACAGTCATCATAAATCATACCGCTGTGTGCAAATAAATTAAAAGTTATGATTTCTGTTTGTGCCAATTGTCGTTAAAAAAATACATTAGAGAAAGACGTACTTTGGCAATTTGCACAGACTTAAATAGATCTCCATTTAAATGTTTCTTTTACTTGCAGCGGTTTACAGTCACTGGAACGGCGTCGAACACCGAGACAAATGAGTAATACTACAAAATCTGAGTTTGTTTCATATCCACAAGTGGCTATGGAAAAGAAATTAAAAATATCTACGGATGTGAGGCGTGATAGTGGATACAATAGTCACTACAACAATTTCAGCGGCAGCTCTAGTAGTGGCACTAGCAGCTACAACAACAATTTCAGCAGCAGCTCTAGTAGTAGCACTGGCAGCAGCACTGGTTTCAACAGCAGCTACAACAATAACAAATACTGCTCACATTCACATTGTCAAAAGAAACAAGCCAAACTACAATGCTTTACCAAAAATTCTACAAATACCAAATATGTACGTTAAATGCTATCCTGTTAGTAATTTTTTCTTGTCATTTTTTCTTGTCATTAATTTTTTGTTATTAATTTCTTTGTTACTGTTATATTGTTCAAGTTTATGTACAAAAGAATATATATCAGCGAATAAAAACAAACACAAATAAAATCTAATGAGTTTGTTTAACGACCCACTCTGTGGTTAAACTTTACAAGTGTCATTTTCACACCTTATCCATTAATATGCTAATTAGTTTGTTGAATAGAAGCATGAAATACCAGTTACTCATTATATTCTGTTTCCTGCAGCAGCTTTTGCATGCGGATAGATGTGTGAATGCGCAATTAATTTCTCAATTACACTCCTGGGCATATCCATCATAAAGAGAGATAACATCATCATCATCATCATCATCATCATCATCATCATCATCATCATCATCATCATCATCATCATCATCATCATCTCTGCCTATCACCTCTGCCTATCATCTCTCCCTATCATCTCTCCCTATCTATTTAATACATATCAACCACCATTACTCAATATACTAATCTACAAATCACAAACCCCTAAATTTATACTAAAGAAAAACAAAACACAAACACAAAACAGAATACAAGAATATTACCTCTCTTCTGCTTTAACTAACCTCTTTCCTTCCTCCACGCTCCCTGCTCCATCACGATTTTGTCATACTGGGCAAAACGAATTCAATAAATGGTAGAGTTGAGCACCCTTTTCCTAGATATAATTTGGGAACCACGTCCCGACACCCCGTAAAACCCCGTTTTACCTACAAGAAAAAAAGTGCCTGCGAAGCTTTTGCATGCGGATAGATGTGTGAATGCGCAATTAATTTCTCAATTACACTCCTGGGCATATCCATCATAAAGAGAGATAACATCATCATCATCATCATCATCATCATCATCATCATCATCATCATCATCATCATCATCATCATCATCATCATCTCTGCCTATCACCTCTGCCTATCATCTCTCCCTATCATCTCTCCCTATCTATTTAATACATATCAACCACCATTACTCAATATACTAATCTACAAATCACAAACCCCTAAATTTATACTAAAGAAAAACAAAACACAAACACAAAACAGAATACAAGAATATTACCTCTCTTCTGCTTTAACTAACCTCTTTCCTTCCTCCACGCTCCCTGCTCCATCACGATTTTGTCATACTGGGCAAAACGAATTCAATAAATGGTAGAGTTGAGCACCCTTTTCCTAGATATAATTTGGGAACCACGTCCCGACACCCCGTAAAACCCCGTTTTACCTACAAGAAAAAAAGTGCCTGCGAAATCGTCGTTTCTGAGTCATCAAACGTCGAATTCGCAGGCCAAAAAAGTGGATACTATAGAATAGGGAAATACACATTTCCACCAGTGCCGTCGTTTCAGTAGAGTTCAGGTGCACTGATCATATGGAGAACTGAGATACTGTGGTAACGGCACTGGATTATTGGTTTGGATGGCTATGTCTGATCAGTTTGTGCATTTCAATTTTGGTGTTTCGGAACATTATGCACCGCCAGCCAATCAGAAGCCGAGACGACACACGTACGTGATTTGTGTATAGTGTGTGTAACAGAAAATAATGGTAGAACCAAAGGGGTCATTTCTGCGGCAAGTGACAACCCCTAAGGAGTCATTTTGACGGCAAAATTAGAACAAATGTGGCATAAGGGGTCATTTTCGTGGCAACCGGTTCTACCTAAGGAGTCATTTTTTGTGAAAATAAAATCACACACTTCGATACCTCGGTGGTAGTCTATAAGTCAACCAGGATGCACCAAAGGGGTCATTTTGAAAGCAAGGCTACAACAAATATTGCATAAGGAGTCATTTTGATGGCAAGGCTAACAATTACATGAGGAGTAATTTTGATGGCAACACACAAGGGTCATTTTTGTGGCAAGTCTAAGCTTGATGTAATTAAAATCTTTTACGAAAGTGATTTAAAAAACAATTAGTGCAGATCAGTAGAGTTAAGCGGACATAAAGTCAGGGAAATTGTAGGAGTTAGGTGACTTTTGGTCGGTCAATTAAAACATGCAATATTGCAGCAAAGAGCGTACGTAGGTTACTATGTCAATTTAATTTACTTTACTACCAATTTATTACTTAAATAATAGAGTAGGTCAAATGAAAAACGACAGCCAACATTTCATACGACGACAAACGCGCAATAACATTTTTATGATGGTGACCTTTAGAAAGTTTTGACAGAACCCTTGTAAATCGTAAAACTTGCAAGTATTTAATAGAAAGCAAACCAGCAGATGTATTCTCCTCCCGCTGTACTTTTCCATTCTCCTCCCGCTGTACTTTTCCTATTAGTAACAGACATTAGAGACGGATAAGGAGTAAGTTTTATTGGAATCCGAAAGTTAGGAGAGAAAGCAAACAAAAGAAAAGTCTTTGACAAAAAATGAAACGAATAATATTTTGATATAAAGAAATGTATTTGAGCAGTTAGAGATGACAAACAAAAGGATTATATATTTATATTTATTTTATTTTATTATGTATTTATATTTATTTTCCAAATTTAAGATATTGATGTAGATCTGAATCGTCATTATAGGTTTCGGTTTGAGGAGATGATGAGAGCTCAAGAAGCATCGGTTGAGGAGATGATGAGTGCTGCTGCGAGCATTGATAGTGCTGTTGCTGCGACCGCTGGATAGGTGACTGAAAAGGCATCAGGATAGGTGACTGAAATGGCATTCGTTGAGGCAGCACATCAGAGACATCGGGAAGTTGTGTGGTTGAATTGTTGTTAAGCAAAGCCTCTTGATTTAAATCATTCAATTTGTTAGTGAAGGAGTCAGTTAAATGAATTGACTTTATATGTTGTTCCCTTTGAGACATAAGCGCAATACAGTGTAATAGATATTCTTTGAAGAAACGTATATGATCGACTTTCAAAAGCGTATTCATTGATTGGCTCTCGAGAATCCGCATGAATGTAATATGTTGAATTAAATGTTTCTCCACATCAACAAAGTCTGCAAACAAGTTGGTTTGAGAATGTCCATCATATTGATTTAGATTTTGTTCATTAAGCCGTTTTTTTGTGTAGTTGTATTGTTCGATCAGACTCTCAGATCTTTGGTTACCTTCTTGAAGTTTCAGAAGCGAATTATTATGATCCATCTCAGCTGTATACAATTGGTGACCTATAGTGCCCAGTTTGTATTGAAGAGAGGTTACACTATGGTCTACAGTTAATGGTTCATTAAATAACACCGCAAGCTCATTTTTAATTGGTAAAGCTGGTGCTGCTCCTGCTGTTTGTGGCACAAGTTTAGCCGATCTATTTTTTTTGCGTTTAGATTTTACTTGATTTAAGAGATTGTAGATACTGGGAAGCATGATGTGTTTCACCCAGTTGATAAATGCAACAATATCGACTGCTACTGGTATATTGTTTTTAATCCGATCCAATAATTGTAGTAGACACTTTTCTCTGATAAAGAAGTTGTTGGGTCGCGGGGAGATCGATCCCAAAATATATTTGACTCGAATATTTTTATAGAATACACGTTCCTCAGCTTGCGACTGTGCCAGTAGACCATTTGAAGGATTTAGGAATTTCAGACATTTCATCATTTTACATCCCGAAATGTACAATAGTTCTTTGTCATCGACGACAACACAGTTCTCAACAAATTGGTAGGTTAGTTGGAGACTTTCATTTTGCAGTCTCTTTTTATATGGTCTTCGTTTGGGAGCTTTGAGTTTTGTTTCCGGCTCAGTATCACACTTAAAGTCTGTGAGTTTAGTAAGAACCTCGGTGGTATATGCAGACGGTCCATCAGATGAGTTCGCACGGGACAGGTCAGGCAGGTTAACATCGGGAATATCAGGTGAATCTACATCGGGGATATCAGGTGAATCTACGGCTGGGACATCAGGTGAATCTACGGCTGGGACATCTGCAATTGATTTTTCCATTGCTAGTTCGTCGTCGTCGTCGTAGTAAACACTGACTGTATCTGATGACGTATTATTTTCAAAAGTTTCCATTTAAAAAACGCAATGTGATCACTAACAGCACTTTACACCGAATGACTTTTAATCCAGTATGTTCAACCCTTATAAGTAATCCATCCATTCTAATCTCAACAAATTTAGTCAACAAAATGGTATTCATTCAATAAATGGTTTTATATATAGGGTTGAGATATACCTAGTATATATTGTTAGTATTGACCAAAATATAGTTTACCAGAGTGTAGTGTCGAGATTGATTAATATATAATGTTGAGATTGACTAATATTTGAGAGTGTGACGGTTTATATTATTTCATGTCCGAGATCGGGCTGAGTAGAATTGTCTCCAGAAATATAGTTTATGAATGCTTGCGAAACGTAGGCATATATTTGGTTATATTTGCACAGACAATATGGTGCTAATTCAGTCATTGCAGTAAAAAGTATATGTTTATAGTCTGAGCGTAGTTGCGATTTATAAACAAAATTTAACCGTGAATCCCGTAAACAGTTGTATGACAAAAGTCGTTGCGAAGGATCTGCCATACCACCCAGTGTAAAAGTTGTATCAATATTTTTTATTATATAGAAATATCCAGGTAAATCAGGTGTTTCAATTGGCCAATCTATATCGCAATTATAATATTGTAGTTGTTGTACTAATGCATGCAGTAGCTCTACACGCACAAACCAGGTATTGGGCTTACAATTGTACACGTCATTTGCGTGATCACTATTAAACATTATATCACGAAACTTTTTTGAGTTGCACGGTCTAACAGTCCTATACAATTCTGGCAATTTACCAACGTAATTGCGATAAAGATCTATAGCTTTATACCACACAATTCCGTAGACATCAGTTATAGTTCCAATACTGAGCGGACTTTTATTTAATAAAATGCGACGACTGGGGTGTAGTTTAAATTGTTCCCGAGACAATTGTTTACGTATTTTCATTGCGATTTTTGTTTTATAGAATGGAATTTTTGACCTAATAGACAAATCAATTACAAGAGGATTTTCCTTGCAACTACGATCGTTCATAGCGTCTGACTTAAACTAAAAGAATTTCGCAAAAAGAATACCACCGTGATGTTTCTTCTTCTTCAATTTTTTATTATTACCTTTCTTCTCTCTCATATAAAGTGGAATTGCGATAATGAGTGGCGGTGGCCATAAACTTATGTTGGACATCGTCCATGTCTATTAAAATTATTCATGTATTCATTACATTTCCTACTAGATTTTTATTATCATTTTACGAGCGAAATAACAAGAAAGCAGAAAACACATAAACAAAAACAAATAAAACAAACAAAAATAAAAATACAAAACAATAATAAAAATACATAATTTTAACGCATATGGTTATGCTCCAGTAAGTTTAAAAATCCTCAGTAATGGAGAATGTAGTGTCGTGTTTTATTGCAGAAACTCCCATCTTTTTATACTCGGATACTTTACGTTCAAAAAAATTTGTTTTCCCATCAATCGATATTGCATCCATGAAAGGGAATGGATTTGGTGTATTGTAGTGTTTAGGTAGTTGTAGCTCCACCAAGAGATGATCTGCAACAAATTCGATATACTGTGACATAAGTTTACTATTCATTTGTATGAGATTGCATGGTAGGGCGGCAGTCAAAAATTCCTTTTCAATGTCTACAGCTTCGGTGATGATTTGAACAACTCGAGCGGGCATTGGACGTTGTTTCAAGTAACCGTAGAGAAGACATGCAAATTCACAATGTAGACCTTCATCACGAGATATGAATTCATTGGACGTAGTTAGGCCATGCATAACACGATAGATGGTTTTAATCCAGTAAATAGCCGCAAAACTTCCACTGAAAAAAATACCTTCAACAGCTGCAAATGCCACAAGTAGTTCGGGAAACGGTGTATCATCTTTGATAAATTTGAATGACCAGTCAGCTTTTTTTTTTATGCAAGGCATAGTTTCAATTGCATTAAAGATTTTATATCGTTCTGATTGGCTTTCGACGTATGTATCTATGAGTAGACTATACATTTCCGAATGAATATTTTCCATCATAATTTGGAACCCATAAAACATTTTAGCCTCAAGTACAGAAACTCGACGGAGCATTTGTTCGGCTAAATTTTCATTCACAATGCCATCAGATGATGCAAAGAACGCCAGGACATGCGTTATAAAATGTTTTTCACCATCGCCCAGTTTTTGCCAGTCTTTGATGTCATTGGCTAATACAATCTCTTCTACCGTCCAAAATGATGCCATATGTTTTTTGTACATTGAATAGATGTCATGATGTTTGATGGGGAATAGACAGTAACGCACCTCAGATTCACTCAGCAGAAACTCTTGAGATGGATCAAATTCCTCTGGTTTGGAATAGTAGATTACATTTGAATGGTTATGTTGAAGTTCCTTGAAGTGCTGCTTTTGGTGCTGAAGCAGTTGATGTTGTTTTTCTTTCTGCAATTGAGTTAGTTTCAGTTCACTAGCTATGTTATCAGCTATATCCAAGTTGACTTGTGTCCTTATGGTATCTGACAGAGCATCTATAGTATCCTCTGTTACAGTTTCTTGCTCAACAACTTTGTCCTCAGGTACATCGACATCAACAGCGACATTTATTGCCAGATTTGCTGCATCCTCAGTCTCGACATCAGAGTCACTGGTTTGTGTTTGTTTGGAATTATGTGAGACGGTGGCAGCGGCAAAAGATAGCGAAAACACATCTACTAACGGATCAGAACATTCAGAGTCAGATAATGACGATGAATCACTATTGCATTCCTCCGCATTTGCTTTAAATATATTAAGTTTAGTCAAAGCGGATCTCAACATTTTCAAAATTGATAAAAGTCCACAAAGAAGGCAATTGATAAGAGTTCAACAAATTACAGTTTGATAAAAATTCACAAAGAAAGCAATTTGCAGAAACACAAAGAAAGCAATTTGCAGAAACGTTTTAATATAACGACCGGTTAAAATAGTTCAAAGAAAGGGTGTACACTCAGACACAGTACATTAATGAATGATGAAATTCTGCCCTACTTGAGGGACATATAAGGCATTTTATCAACTAAAATGTAAACTATTATTTAGGAACTTTATACCGTTGAAATTTATTTGCTTAATAATTGAACAATGTATCATAACTATAACAATGAATCATATTTGAACACAGAATCTCCCATCTAATTTTGATCGCTATGAATGATTGGAACAACTTCTCGTCGCAAATAATCTCCAACAAAATCTTTGGTAACTAATTTACAAATAGCTGTTACGATCTTTAAGTAATTCCATTATCATATTGAGTAGACTGACCATCAACTTCCATAATACCAACACGGGTAAATCTATAATATACTAAAAAAATGAATAATATACTAAAAAATGAACTGCATAATATCTATTGAATTCACACTAATACAAACTAATACATGCTCCGTGTGTCTATGACGTGGCGTCTTCTGATTGGCTGGCGGTGCATGATGTTCCGAAACACCAAAATTGAAATGCACAAACTGATCAGACATTACCCATATAAAACCATAATCCAGCGTTGTCATCCAAAGAGCTCAATTCCACGTAAGTTCAGTGCAACTAAACTCTGCTCAAATGACGGCACTGGTGGAATTGTGTATTTCCCTATTCTATAGTATCCACTTTTTTGGCATGCGAATTCGTCGTCTGATGACTCAGAAACGACGATTTCGCAGGCGTTTTTTTTCTTGTAGGTAAAACGGGGTTTTACGGGGTGTCGGGACGTGGTTCCCAATTGATATCTAGGAAAAGGGTGCTCAACACTACCATTTATTGAATTCGTTTTGCCCAGTATGACAAAATCGTGATGGAGCAGGGAGCGTGGAGGAAGGAAAGAAGATGAAGGGTTATGATGAGACGCATAGACAGAGGAGCATATACGTCAGTAGTATATGTGAGTGTGTGGATATGCTTACTCATGAGATTAGCTGCATTTATTAACGTTTGAATTAGTTGACACGCATCAACGTCAGGGGAGGGGTAGACGGTCATCTACAAAAATAAAAAAAGCAGGTAAGCAGAAAAGAGTACAATTAGAATTGAATGCATAATAAAATAAATGTCGAATGCATAATAATGTGATAGATAGCCTAATATATAAAAAAATAAAAAAAAAATCACCGGGAGGTAATAAAAATTGAAGAACAAATTATTCAGCTGGTACATCAGGGATTTCTACGCCGTTGTATACTTCGAAGAATTCTATAGCCGGGAGCATTTCATGTGGAGTACTCATTACTGCAACGGCTTTAGTCTTAATTATTGGTGCAGTATTCAGACTATTGATTGATTTACTACTGCTTCCACGCTGAAAAGCAGTCCATACACAAAATATAACAACTACAATAAGAATGAGTACACCTATTGTTTTATTCATGGTTTGACTTGTCTTAACTTCTCTTATTGTAAGTCCTTTCGGCAGATGTGAAAAAATAAAAAAACAAAATAAAAATTTCTATGATTTTGTAGAGTGTATTATGTGTATGTACTTTATAAAAATTTCTATGATTTTGTAGAGTGTATTATGTGTATGTACTTGTTATTTTTTCAGTTTTTCGTTATTTTTTTAGTGTCTATTTGAAAATGACATTACATTTTGGTTTATTAGTTTGTTGCATATGAAACGCAGTACCATAAACTTTTCTATAACGATCAGTAGTTTGTGCAGAGTTATGACGCAGCATCATTTGTGCGTTTTCTTTATTTTGGCGTACCGAATAATAGTATCTGAATGCATGAAATCCAGTGTTGTTGGGCATAGTTTTAAAGAATAGCTTACGATAGAGACGTTTAAATTCTGCAATCATTACTTTATACGTTTTGGGGCTATGAAATTTGCTGTACTTCTGATTGAATAGGTAACCCTGTTGAACTATATTGCGCCTAGATAAAAATCCTTTTATAAATTCTTTTGCGTTATGATTGATATAGAAATCCTGCATGCCATTCTTACAATGCATATTAGTAAATCCCTTGTCAAGTAATTCTTGAGTTTTTGGAATAGATAAATTTAAGACTTCATGACTTCGTGCACCAATCTCAAACAAGATACATATGAGAAGACAACATTCTGCGTGTGTAACATTTGTTAATTCCGTAGTGCACAAGCTATTAACAGTTGGTTGGATGTTATTGTCTAGTAACTCATATTGTAATTCGGGTGGGCGAATACATTCTACAGGTTGAATGTGTAGTGGTACGGCAGACAACTGCACAATATATCTGCGTGCATAGTAGTACAATTGATCAAGTTCTTCGAGCGGAATCGGACTGCGTTGTTTAATTTTAAACAATGCATAATGATCAGGCGTTACAACTTCCCCATTATCAGTATAATAGCTTCCGTCACGATGAATAATTTTAGACGCATTGGAGTAGGCATTACTAACCAAACGGCTATTTAATTTAAATGGATTAACATAGCCGGGTTTAGTTTTTTTATAGTATGCAGCTAATGTCTTACATACTTTGTTACAATATTGCAGAGTTTTACCAGCACGTAAGAATTCTCTAATTAGACTGTGAAAATCTTCTATAGTGCCACCATTCTCCATTTTTGGTAGATGGCGTCGTAGCATACTTTGTTTTACTTTATATGAGGTTTCACTGATTATGGGTTGAAAGATATCATTACCAGCAGTTGGCCATGGATTAATATTATATCTTTTTTTTGATCGGGGGCGAGGTGTAGTAGAACAATTTGCAGGAGCTTGAGGGTTTTTTGCAGGAGCTTGAGATTTAGTAGATTTGGGTTGTGGTATTCGCTTGGTCGATGTGGATGGTTTGGAAATTGTCTGTGGTTGTTCGTCATACTCCATTTCAGAATTAGAATCTATATCACCATCACCACCATCGCCACCACCACCAGCACCAACATCATCAGCATTATCATCACCTCCATAGTTCGCGTAGGCACCGTCATCACTATCATCACTGTCTTCATCGTCCTCGGCTACTTCAAGTTCATCATATTCATAGTCGTTGTCATCTTCGTAGACTTCATTTCCTAGATCTCTGGCGCGCGCAGTTTGTCTATTTTCTAACTCTCTGGCATTAATATTAACTCTAGTGGTAGAAATATTTCGGACATCCATCACAAAGCTTCAAATGGAAACGATCTTATAATTTAGATAATTATTAGTTTTGTCGACTTTAATCAGAATCTGAATCTTCAACCTCATCACTATCTTGAATCTCATCACTATCTTCATCGCCAGCTTCATCTTCATCACCAGCTTGGTCTTCATCCTCAGCTTGATCTTCATCCTCAGCTTGGTCTTCTACATAGTACCATCTAATGCGGTGTATATGTTTGAATAAATCTTTAGGACTGATATTTCGAGAATACATATTGCAACAAATTCAAAATACAAGAGTCTTATAATCTAATAATTTTGTGAGTAGGTTTTCGTTTCCTACTGCTCGAGATGTGATATTTTTGTTGAAATAAGTCGTGGCCTTCAATATGATATTTGGATATTTACTACTGTTGGTTTTTATCTATGAACTAGTTTCTAAGAATTTTCTTTATAGACCTGAACTATTTCACAATAAAGCCTATTCACTAAGCAGATTTAATTATGTCAAACCTATAACATTTAATGAGGTATTTAGCAAATGCAATGTAGACACAGATCCTAATTGTCACACTCTTCATCACGACATTAAAGTCACTGACGGTAATGACATTAAAGTGCATGAACTAGAAAAATCGAAAGACTCGAGTACAGGTTACATTCTGCCAAGCTATGATAATTACAAGAATTTCAAATGTACACCGTCTTTGGGTAATGTTGTATTAGTTGTATCAAATTATGAGAGCTTAACCAGTGGCGGTCCGTCTGGTTCACATCTGGTATGCCAATGCAAATATCCATCTTTAATGACAAACACTAGTCCGCTTGAAGACTGTACCACAAAAGTAGGCTGCAAACCTGATGGTCTACTAACTGTAGACACTGATACCGAAGGTAATTATAAGGACCCTCAGATATTTGGTAATTGTACATGTCCTACTGCTAATTACGTACCAGACAAAGATGTTGAGGGAGCACCTATTTGTCGTTATGCAAAATTTGAAGATATAGATGCGAGTACTTGGACAAGTATTGAAGGTAAAACTCCTACTCTCGACCGCAATAGTAAGTATGTAGATAGTGGGTTTGCAGCTACTCTACCAGACAAAGTACAATCAGTTCCAAATCCCTGCAAGAAAAATGTCGTCGGTAGAGAACCCATCGATGAATCTAGAATACGTCCAGTGTTAATCAATGATATAGCAGTTTGCCTTCCCCTAGATTTAACTGGTACATATATAACAACTAAGGCAAATACTGATTACTTAAAGGACAATAACGGAGAATATTCAAATGGTATCATTAAAGTTCTTAGACCAGGTGATCCATCACCATTGAAAGTATTTTACTTTAACGAGTTTAATAGCGAATCACCAGTATGGGGCGCTTTGTATCAGAGTAGTATATTTTCTGAGAAACCACATTTAATATTTCGTCATCCATTACCGGATAATCTTGAACCATTTAACAATGTAACACCGGGCTATAAACAGACAAAATCTTATGAAAAGAATAATGACCTAATTGAGCTTAACTGGAAGGATTATCTCCTCAGTACACATAAAAATAGTGGACTCATCAGAGAGTATATCGACTTTATACCTCCGTGTAATGATCCAGGTGAATATTATCTAGGTATTGATGATGACAATCAAACTGAAATGTATGAACTAGGCATGTGTTTAAATACTGCAAACGGGCGAGTTCGATATTTGGGACGTCGTGATGATCGTAAAGTTCTGTTTTATTTTGATCCTGATTCTAATGTAATTCGTACATCTAATAATAGCGGCGGTACAGTTCCATCTATATATCATTATCATAATCTTAGTCGCGACCTAAACGAAAGATCTACGGTCTAACACATACTCAAGTCTATAATGAACACATACTCACGTCTATATAATCACTGAAACACTTACAACATACACTCCATTACACAGTCTTTCGTACATAGTCTATTGTGCGTCCTGAAATAAGTTAAGGAAAGACAACACATGGCCGATTTAAAGACCATTCTTCTTATGTATAATGAGTTTCAGGCTCGAAAACATTTGATGCCTCTCAATGTAGCAGATTGGAAGACTCGTGGGCCAGATCTGGATTTCAGTCGCATGACTGTTCCAGAATCTTATATCAACGACAAAGCAACAGCACTGAATCGATCAAAGCGCAGCACACAAACTACTACTATAGAAGACGTAACAGATGACACCGCAGAGATCGATGGACAAATTATTCCCCACGATATTGGACGTATTCATCAGCTAAACAAATATAAAACAAATACAGCACCCTATCAAGATCTCGACATCGAGAGTCCACCCGCAATAAATCGCTTTAGTGTTGTAACACAATCAATTGTACGAAAAATTGGCCTACTAATAGTACCGGGTCTCTTAACATTCATCATTTTAAACGATTTTCAAATTAGCATAACAAAAAAGATTTGTACTTTTGGCATCTTCTTCCTCTACTCTATTTTTGTAGTTGTATGTGACTGTATTAATCAAGTACTAACAATTACCTAGATATAAATGTAGAAATAAAAAAAATGATTTGTATTTTTTTTCAATTTTATTAGCAGAGACTTTTTATTTTTTTTTTACATTTTATACTTTTTTGATTACATTTTATATTTTTTGATTACATTTTATATTTTTTTGATTACAATACTTTATACTTTATTTTATACTTTTTTTTGATTACATTTCTTACAGCATTTCATAATGGAAGCGATTTCGTCTGGAGCTGAAGTCCTGGCTTCGTCAAAGGTACGGTAATCATGATCGCAAGAATCAGTCATAGTTGGAATAGGTATGTACAACTGTTGAATTGTATTAACCGCATTAGGTTCAGCAGAGATGTTGTCCTTTGCAACTTCTTGTTTGGGTAAAATATTTTTATGTGTTTTTTTTGAGCTTCGCGATGAAGGTTTCTGTGGTGGCTGAGAGTTTTGTTCTGATGGTTGTGGTTTTTCTTGTTTGCGACGTCGTTTGGTGGGTGGTTTGGATGATAAATGAACTTCTTCTTCTTCTACCGCAGAGGCCGTTTTATCTGTCTCAATATTATGTGTCTCCTCGTCTGCGACGTCTGTATTTTCAGCTTCGTATTGTGCTCCTAGTGCAGTTTCGGAAACATTGTTCTTTCGAACCTTTGATGTGGTTTTTGCTGATTTTCTTTTAGCTGGCTGGTTTTTTGGTTTTGATGCAATTGCGGGAGATGAAGTTACGGGAGATGAATGTTGTTTTTCGTCAATACATTTATAAATGAATGATCTTAAAAAATCCACATTTATAGACACAACAGGAAACGAAGAATCCATTTTGATTTCAAGTAGACGCTGTAAGATGTATGCTGAGACTGAGTAGCTGCTGCAGTAGACATCGTATTTATACCTTTTATTGTATAGTTTTGCATATTGTATTGTTTTTTAGGATTTCTATTGTTTTTTAGGATTCTATTATTTCTATTGTTTGTTTTTAGGATTCCGACAATAACTGGAGACCGAATACAATGAAAGCATTTGCGTATTAAGAGTGTGTTTTAAATCATATAAGTAATTTTGAACAGATTTGACTAACTCTACAAATAGCAGTAAATCGACTGGTTGTGATGTCTCCACCGCATCCGCACGGAGTTCGTTGTGTAAAAGTTTTATAAAAGATTGTTTCAATAGTGGTTTGGTAAAGAGTACATCTTCCGAAGAATATTCGAAGAAATAGTTTGATAAATTACAATAAGTTACAATCTGAAAAGATTGTTCCGTAGCAAGTAAGTTAACTGAATATTCATCTGCATACTCATTTTTATTTAAGTATAATTCATAGCATCTGATAATATCATTAATATTGTACAGACGTTGAGCATTAAAAAAAAATTGAAGACGCAGCTGATAAGCTAATCTGTCTATAGCCAAAAACAAGAATTTATTCTCAGTTGGAAAAATACCCAACGAAAGGTGAATACTACAGGCTTGAGCAGATGCCATCTGAATGCTTTTGAATTTAGTAATTGTAGTCCTGGTGGTGTTAATTGCACTTGGGATTGTCTATTTTCAGTTTACTAAATTTCAGTATACTACTTCGATGTCAAAGCGAGAACTATATCACTTACTAACCGGGTAATCCCCAAACACAGACTAGAACTAAACGATTCAAAGAACTTTCTTTTATTCAATTTGATCGGAGGAGGAGGAGGACACTATTGCACTCAGGACACTATTTAGATCTAGATCTGCTGGTTCGTTCTTAGATCGGTTACTGGTTCGTTAGATCTGCTGGTTCATTCTTTAAAGTAATTATAGAACAAAATGGATGATAATCTATTTGAAGAGAAATTAAAATCGCTAGTTGATTTGGAAGGAATCAATTCTAAAACTGGTGAGGCTAATTTTGTAATAACAGCTCTGGAACAGCAAACGTTGCTCAGATTAGCTAGATTACTTTTCTACCCACCACCGGTACAAAGTGAACCATTAGTATTTGGGACGATATTGAAATACATATTGTCGTTGCTGTCTAATCAGAAATGCAGCCCCTTAATACCAACATTATTGGATACGGTACCTGATGAGAACAAGGCAGCTATGTTAATCGAATTTGGACACATTGTACCACCAAACGTATTAACTGCCATAGTCAATATTTCTCAGTTTTTGTCGAGTACCGTAAAACTAGATCTCCGTACACCTACAATTCGATTCCAGAAAAATATACGTGCGAATATGGAGGCTGCAGAGAGTTTTCATCTATTAATTTCAACTTATGTGAACGATCGAGCAAATACTAAAAAACCAAAACTGAACTTTACTAATTACCGTCAGGAAGTTCTTCCAGACTTAAACAATAATTCTTTAATTACAAAATATACCAATCTGAATATGACCCCGCTGTCCAACATCACAACAGATATGGTTTTTGACGCTAAGGTCATTAATGACTTGCGCTTATCTGTGAACGACACATTTGTGAAAACTGCATTCTTTAATGAAATTAATATGGGTGCGAGCAAAGTCTACGAACTGTTTGCAGTCTTCAATTTTCAATAAAAAAAATAAACAGCGATACCCACAATAGCGATACACACCAAATAAACAGCGATAGCCACAACAGCGATCAAATAAACAGCGAAGCCACAAACGACCAAAAAAAATACATAACAGAAAAGACAAAATTATACCAAACAAAACGTAAAGACAAAAATAAAACGTAGAGACAAAATAAAGACAAAAATTTAATTTGTGTTTTTTATTTCCCTTAAGTGTATTGATAAGTGTATTTTTTTTTTAAATATTTTTGGTAATATTTTATTAAGAGCTGTAAGACTTAATTATCAAACATAATCGGAAACATCTGCTGCAGCGCAGGTATAATTCGGACATGAACTACAGACTTTAGAGTTTTATTATACCAATATAAAATTGTATTTTCGTCAATTAAATCCAAAAGGGTCAGTCGTTGCATAATTAAAGCTGCGTGTGAAAGAAGTTCAGTTCTTTGTAGTATTATGTGCTCAATCTCGTTTATGAAATTTAATTGGGCTGTAGTATTGTTGATTGTAAAACGTAACAACAAAAGCCTATATTTAAAAAGATCATCCACGATATTATTTTGCAGAAGTATAGTGAGTAGCATTGGTACAACATTAGTTATATGCAACGCCTTAGCCATTTTAAATAATTCCTCTTGTGCCGTTTCGTCATGTAGTTTCTGTAGCAAAACTGCAGTACGAAGTAGTTGTAGGAATTTAAACACCGCAACTCTAGGTACATTCATCTTGTGTATTTCTCTATTGGGTTCATCGGGCCAAGTTTCAAGAAATGACTCAAACATTTTATTAACAGATTTGACACAACACAATTTGCGTCGACTGATTTGTGTGTTGTGCTGCGGTTTCTTTTGTGCCTGACTTTGTTGTTCATCAGCCAAGGGTAATAATTCACGATTACAAATTTGTATACACTCATCGAAGTCAGTTACATTGACAGCGATGTGCGAAGATGCAAGCGGCGAACCTATAATAGTTGTCATTGATGCGTTGAGTTTGTTGCGGTACAATGATAGATAGGTTATAGGTAATTTTTTACGAAGATATTTGGTAAATTTTGTTTCTCTGAGTAACGATCTGCGGTAACAACACATAGTGCACACCATGTATACTGTAGTTCGTTTAGCACAGACGTAGAGAACAGTATTGGAACTTCTACAATTACTACACATCACATAGTAATTAATAAATTTACGCAGATATCCGTAGATAATTTTGTAATTAAAAAGACCTTTTAATATACAGGCATCTTTGTAGGTATCTAGTTTAGCTGTCGTGCGAAAATGAATAGCAAAGTATTCAGACAATAGTTTTGGTTGTCTCCCAACGCCCACAGTCAGCGTATTAAAGTCTAATAAAGAAGTTGTATATTTGCGATTGTTCCAGATAGTGTCTTGATAGCTAACTAATATATTTAGGGGAAATATTTTGAAATGATGAGAGATATCAATTAGTGCATCGCTACTATCATCGCTAATGAGTTGCAGTAGGTTCTTATTTCGCTGGTTAATTTTTTCATTTATACGAACATCTACTTGTCGTCGATGTATATCGTCCATACTTTTTGATCTTTCTCGCACACTGCTTTTAATACTTTTCTTTTTGGTGGTACGTAAGCTTCCTTCGATGCCGACGAAATCGCACTCTCGCTCTTTAAACATTCGTGTGCACATTTTAGAATTATAGTAAAGATGTATATAGCTATCAGAACTAGAATGAAATTTCTGAGAAAACTAGTAAGGTGGCTTTCAGAGTCTTCTATTATTACTTTCTGACAGATACATCGAATTTCATTGCCGGCAATCATCTGACTGACTAACTCTTCAAAACTCATAAATACTATTTATATTAAAAAATTTGCAAATCTAAAAACACTCCAGACTACAAAATGAGTTGGTCAATATACAAAAAACAGTTTTGACATATACGAATACGCAACGCAGATTTAAACGCAATAGTAAATGTAAGAATATCAACTCAAATCTATTGCACTCATATCCATTGCTTATATTACTCTTATTTTTGACCCCTAAAGTATTGTAACTAACCTTTTTATACACCATATTGCTTTTTTATTTATATTTTGCTAGTAGTCTCTATTGTCGTTTTGCTTTGACACACACTCACACTACACAATATTCTGAGAAGAAACTTTACTTGAGAATTTGCAAAATAGCGTGTCGACGTTAGGACTGACAAACTTTACTAAAATTCGATTGCAATGTCTGTGGTCAAAGAAAGTACATGCAGCACACCACACAACCTATAGCGTAAAGTTGCTGTACATAGGCAAAAAGCAATAAAATCTAGTAAAAAGTTAAGTATCGAACAGCAACAACAGCTTCTACAGCTATAAGCGGGCAAACAATGTAGCACAAATTTGCACGCTACATGTGAGCTTGACGACTAATAAATACATTGAAAGATTCTTATCGTAGAATACGGCTGACCCATCACCATAATTTTATTTCATTAATACGTCTCTGCTTCCCTCACGTTCATATCTGCTGTGCTGTTGTTGCCGTCGTTCATTGTGTTGCTTCTACTGTTCATTTTTATTCATATATGAAAGGAGGGTAGAATATACATATATACATTTCTTGAATTCTTTACAATCCAGTTTTTGTATGCGTTCTTTTTAAATTTAGGCAGTTAGAGGATGTTCAGTTTCAGTTTGCAGTCGTTTACTAAAAATAACTCAAGGGATATCTTATCTGTTATTGTCAAAAAAAAAACAAAACTAAAGAACATACAAAAACTAAACAACATACAATAGCTACATTGTGTAAGGGTTTGTGTAAGCGTTTTTTTACCTGAACCCTAAGCTCATAAATTAGATGTGTTAGCACTCAATTGAACTAATGGAAAAAAGTTTTATCACAATCACTGTAAACTCTATCCCAGATGATATTTATTACCTAGTGTGTAAAATCAAACTGTTTAATATTTTCATGCTTGCTTGCCTGCCTGCCTGATTGGTTTTTTTTATGGTGAGTAGATAAAATTCTATTTAACAATACATTATGAAATGACCCGTCGATACCGAAACCTTGAGTTCGATACATTAAAAACAAAGCTATTGTGCCTATCTACTACCTGCGTTTCACACCAAACTAAATTCCCCTACAGCAAATTTATATCTTTTCTTTCGATTCTCTTTCTTGGCGCGTCAAAATATTATACTGTACTCGTGTCTCGTCTGCTTGCTAAAACTTTTCATTACATACACGTGTATGTGTGAATTTTGTATTCCGGAATTGTCTCACGCTATTTTTATATGCCCGCCTTTAACTTGAGTTAACATTTGCTATTATGCCGATGAAGTCGGTTCTTTTGTATGTGTAGGATATGCCAAGTTAACTAAACGGGTATCAGAAGATCCAACACAAATGTACTCTGTAGCAAATTTCCGACACAAGCAATTCGAGTCGGAGCGAATACATGCCAGGTACCAATTTTTATACTACATCAAAAGTGGTCTGCCTATATTTGTAAAATGTTTTTCTCACACATTCACACCTTTTATTGGACATGTGTGTGGAAGATTTCAGATAATTCTAAAGAGGTATGGGACAACGAATTAGCAGCGAAAGTGTGGACAGCGATTATGGTCTGTGGATATAGGAAAACTAAAATCCATGTGGTAATGACGTAAATGTTCTATGCACGTAAATCCTCTATATTGGCGATGGATTTGAATGCATTCTATATTGGCGATAGATTTGAATGCATTTTGGCGGTAATTCATACTAGTGTTCAATGAATGTAAGGCTGTGTAAACTATTAGGGTAATTTAAGGCTGGGGAATTTAGTAGATATTGTAGTAATTACTTGTTGATCAATATTGTCAGGATATCGTTTTTGTAATTATATAAATGGATACACAAGAAGATCTATATGTTAGTTTTCTGACTGACGTTTACGGGCACTCACTGGTTGTGCATTTTACGTACCTACTAGCTATATTCAGTACGTTGTTTTTAGCAGTGTGGCTATACTTCTCCAAGACTCCAACTGCATTACCAAATACGAGTACAAATAAAATCAGTACAAATAATATCAGTACAAATAATATCAGTACAAATAAAATCAGAATAGGCATCTAAAAATTATATTAAAGTGTTTATAAAATGGAAAGTGTCAATGTGAACGAAGAAGTAGTTTTACCAGAAGTAGTTTTACCAAATAGTCCGGTAGTGGCTAGTACAAGTCGCGACGCAATGAATCGCAACGCCAAAAAACCAAAATCAAAAAAGAAACAAGCTAGTGGTAAAGCTGGTGATAAAAATGTACTAAAAGATGATAACATCATTGATGACGATGGAGACTCTACAAATCACGACTTCTCATATCTTTTAAATATTCGTAATGCTGATGCTCAGGAAAAAGTTGACAGCATCATCAAAGCTGCATTGTCAAATAATGAGAATGTAGACAATGCGATTCGAGAATTACTAAAGCTATATTCAATTGATGTGAACACGTGCATTAGTCTAGTTTCTATTGAATCAAAGTTCACTCTAAAAATTAGTGCTACCGATTATGAACAAGTGGTTAATTATCTGTGGATAGCAAATTCGATAGCGTTGCAACAAAACCAAACATTGAAAGCATCATTGGCAGTTTGTGATCCTTTACCATTCACAAAGTTTTACATTGATCTTGATTGTGAAGTCTGTCATTCAGCAGCAAGAAAAAGTGACTCAACGAACAGCTCTTTTCGAAGTCATTTTGAGCATGCCGAAATAAATGGCAGATCTGCTGTACTAGACATCGTACGGGAAATGCAAATGTTCTTTCCCCAAAATCTAGACTATGTAGTTGCAACAAAATCGAAACGTCCATGGTGTGGAATTCATTTATATTTTATGGTTAACCTGGATGTTATTATGAAAAAGTTGATATTTAATCACTTAATCAAGCTGAAATTCAAAGTACATAAAATTGACATAACGCACAATGGAGTATTACCCTTCTGCCGAGACTACGACATGTTTTTTGATGCAATGTTCAAACCAATGGTTGCTGATGAGAATCTTCTCAAAAAAGTTAGTATAATTTAAAGATTATTTTATTCTTTTTTTACAAAATTATTTTTTTTAGATATCGTATATTGATGTTTGGAGGAAATACCCAACACACTATTATCTACCAGCTATGTCAAAAGATGATATTAGTGAGTCGATTATGGCTGAGCCTCCATCCAAAAGGGTATGTAAAGGTCTGAATTCGACTTTAGAAGTGCACTTAATGTCGAATCAAAATCATGTAAATACCATATACTTTAGTTTGTGGAATGGGTTGTCATATTCTGATGATGAAACCGACACTTATCGCGAATTAATTAATAACAACTCTACTTTTACACATCTCACTTTTCGTAATTCAAACAGCTCTCATGTACAAATTAGCTTAAACGATATAAATAATTTCTCTAAATTCGCGCAAAGTAATAACTCCAGCCAAATTATATCTTTAACAAAAATCGAGGAGTATTATCAACAAAAAGTGCCGGTCTCAAAAGTTAACTATAATCCTAAACTCAATTATGATGTTGAGGATGAGCTTGCAAACCTACCGCCGTTGACTGTTTGTTCCGAAGAAAATAGACCTGAACGGAAAGCTCGTCGAGCTCCAGCGTTATTGGCTTTTCGCGATCATGTACTCAGACCAGACTATGAAATAGAAGATGCTAATAATGAAATTTGCAAAGATTATGTGGAAATAACTAGTCGAAATCTTCAGGTTCTCGATAGTATTCTTGCTGATGAATCTATCAATAATGAGATGATGATCGATGTTCTACAAAAAGTATTTTCTGCAGAAAATCTGTCTTTGTATGATATCGTTATATCTGTGGCGGCACTACAAGAAATTCCCCATGAACTTGTTGACCTGTGTAATCTTGAAATACAGGATGGTCTCATCACTGAAGAACCTGTACCAAATGCACCTGGTCCTAGTCATTCTCGACGCGGTGGTAGTACTGCTAAAATTCCACCGAAACCTTCTAATCATGCAGTTCGTCTACATTTCGATGGACATTCTGCCACAATTTATTCGTACTTCAAAGACTTGTTTGCTCATGCGCTCATGCGAAATCATACTATGGCTCTTTTGTCATATGTACAGCAAAACTGTCAAATTAATAGTAAAACTTTGTTAAAACTGTTTGTTCAAATTCTGAGTTCGGAATGGGTTCGTAATCAAAGAGAAGAACGGAATCAAAACGATTACATTCAGACCCAAATTAGTATTCGTAAAAGTATGAAACTAATTTTGGGTTTGTATGATTGCGATGAGTCGTATGCCCATGAGAACTTCCTAAAGTCTTTTGACGGTAACGAAATGTTTTTTGCTGCGTGGAACTTTAAACCGAATCAAAACATTAGTGACATGTATACCGCCATTAGTAATAAACTACTAAGCCTTCGAATATCCAATAGCACAAGTCAGTTTAAACATTATTTCACGGAAAATATAATGCATATGCGAACGGTTGGTGATAAAATACAATTTTTTAATGGGAGGGGGCGCGAGATGCTGGAGTCTGTACATTTCGTAAAAAGGTTTAATTCAATCGAAAATATCACAGGTTATGCGGACAAACCGTCGTTGTGTTGTTCATACCAATGTTTTGCGTATTATAGTTCTATTGGCTTAGTCCATCCAACTTTGCGGGTTGTGGAGAGAGCGGGACCTTGTCTTTTGAATAAAATTTATCGTGAGTTTGATAAAACAGTAGAAGAAAGACACATCTATCCCAATCCCAAATCGTATTTGTTTATGCGAGACGCTTTCTTCAAAGTACATCCTTTCATACAAGAAATGCGCAAAAACATTATTGGCTTGATATTATTAGGACCGGTTATTAATGTAGTCATAGATCCAGTTAATTATCATTTCAAGTCTTTGTTTAATCCTGTTGTAAATTCAGTAAATGTACTCATTACGGATTTGTCTAACATCTATAGCATGAACTGGTCACCTAACTTTATCAAAGAACTGCAGGTCCAAAGTTCACAGCATTCTATGTTTGGACGTATGTGGAATTGTTGGTTGTCATTTATGATGACCCTTCATCGGACTTATCAATTCACAACGGATGCTGTTCGCAGCGATCCGATGAGAGTTATTATAAACTTATTTGGATCAAACGATCATCAGGGCTTTCGTCCATCTCGTACTATCGATAATAATACCGTTCAAGTCAATACCGGTGTTAATGGTGACAATAAGAACGACAACGATTCCAATTCTTTTTCCATAACCGATGATATTTATAATGATCCTGCTGAAGGCTTAACTTTACCTGCGAACGGTGAAGCTCTATTTCATTATCGGGTTAAAAAATTAATTGAAAATAAAAAAAATGAATACATTAGTAACTGGGACGCTAATAGTACAGAAAGTATGTGTGCGGGAAATTCATTTTCTTTGTATACCCATTATGAAGTTGAATCGCAGAAAATATTAACTCAAGTGGTGTTTGCAGAATGTTTTAATTCAGCTCAATTTAATTTTGATGCACCACCTCCGCTAAATTTTCGAGGTATAGCGCCTAATTTCCAATCAACTCCACCAGATTTTATTAAACTGTGTTTTATTCTGTTTTCGTGGATTGTTCGCATGGGTGACGTACACCGATATTCAAATGTTCCATTTATGCAAAAGATTATAAACTGTCGAGGTGATATCTATGATGGTATGAGCAAATGTGTCTTAAAGTATTTCAATGTCGAATATGTTAATAGATCAGCACAAAATCATGCAGATATATTACGTGAATACTGTGAATCTGTTGATTTAGATTATACTCAACTGGAGTGGTCAGATCCAAATGAAATTCGTCCACATAATAGTTTATTTGAAGATGATATATCCCACCGCGTGTATGCAAACGATGATCAACTTACATTGGAAGATAAAAAAGCAGTTTATTCAGCACTGAGTGATGTAATTATATTCTCAAATTATGATCACGATTGTTTTGTTGATCTGTGCAAGGTTATTGCTGGACTAGAATTTTCTAGTAATTATTTGAAACGCATGCATAGTTTTTACGGTCGATCTTCTGGTGGTAAAAATGTTTTTCTAGACAAACTCAAATACTCCTTTAACTGTTGTGACAAAATAAAACTGAGTAACAAACATTATGGCGATATATCAACAGATCATAATCCTAATATTGCTATACTTGGTACATCTCTATTGGTGAACTTGGATGAACCTCCGAACCAAATGAAAGTCTCAGAGATGAAGAATGATGTCAATATCTTTGATGTTAGTACTCGTAATATCCATGGACGTGATACTGAAAGATATCAAATAACTGCAAAAATGTTTATTACCTCTAATGAAATGGTTGGTCCTAATACTGCTGATGAAGGATGGTTTAAACGCCTTATGTTATTCCCGGTTCGTCATTCATTTTGTGAATTAAAAAAGAAAATTTATCGTTCCTCAGCTCAAATTGGAGGCGCTACCGAAAACGAAAGCTCAGAGCATTTAATTGCTCAAATTCTAACTGGCTGCTATCCAGAGTGTGGTAATGCTCCTAATATTGTTAGTGGTATTACAATTACTAGTTTTGTCTTCTTTCGAAGATTCTTTTTTTTCAAACCACACGTACCTACATCGTTTGCTATTAGTGATTGCGCCAAAAGACAAATCTATAGTTATATGATGCAATACTCACCTCTATTTGAGTTCTTGAACACTACAGTTATTACTCCATCTGAACAAGCTATGGATGCCACCGCAGTACATGACTTCGTCAAAAACTGGGGTAGCGTCTACAGAAAACCAAATGTCTCTCAACTGTATAAAGATATAAAAACTTTTCTTATTCCGTACATGGCAGGTAATGTTTACTATGCGCGCATGGAAATTCGTACCAAAGACAATCGATTGTAAGTTTAAGCTCCGCCTCATCTCATTCATTGAAAAATTAAATTCAAGTATAAATAATGCTATAAACTCAAATGTGCATTTTGTTTGTACTCGATTTTTGTCTCATCGTGTATTCATATTTTTTAATATCATTCAAATTTTTTAATATCATTCATATTGAATTTAAAGTATGTGGACTTATGTCAAACCAAAGTTATCCTATGATGTTGTTACTGAAGAGATATATTATGACAGTAATAACAATGACGATATAAATAAATATTTAATAGACAGCTACAATGTTTTACCATACACTGACTATATAATTGTAACTTGTATTGTAGTTTTATTTATTGTAATATTCTGGAGAAAAATGTATGCCGAATAATACTGTATATATGTTTAGAATTTTAATTTATATTTAAGAAAACTGTAGTATTTCACAGAAAAAATAAATGTAAAATCTAATAAAAAATAAATGTAAAATCTAATAAAAAATAAATATAAAATCTAATAAAAAATGTTATATGGAATTATATATTTAGAGGATTGGGGTCATAAGTACGGTAAGGTATATTACTAAAATTGGTGGTATCTGATGGATCTACTGCTTTAGCGGCACGTGAAAAGAATCGTAGACCGACAGCAATAATTCCTAAAACTATAACCCCAACGAATGCCCAAATTATAAACTTTGTAGACTGCGATCCTCCCTGAGCAATTTCTTTTGCAGTCTCTTCGATGGCCTCTTTAGTGTCGTATAAAATATCCGCAACAACATCGGCTATTGAAGGATTTCTACAAGCAAAATGGACTGTGGAGGGAATCTTAGCATCAATGTAATTTTGATCTTTTGGATCTGTAACATCTGAGTCACACTTTACACATTCTCCGGTCCTAGTGTCGTCAATACATGTAGTTTGGGCTTGCGAACCAAATAACGCTGAAACGGGACAGGGCTCTTTTTCAGGCTTTCGATGTTGACCACATGTTAAACCAGCCACCTTACAAGAACGAATAGATCCGTCAGCCATAGTTTCATATCTATGACAACCTCTCATATCTTCCTTGTAGGCTGCTACCCATGCCGTAAAAGCAGTACCACTAGCTACTAAAATGGTTACTGTGAGTCCCGTGACAATTCCTTTTTTAACTTTTGATTTCATGGCATTAACTGTGTTCTTTACACGTGGACTTGTCTTTGCTAGTGTCTCTAATTCTTCCGCTGTAGTAATACCATCCAACTCATGAAAATCTCTTGCAAAATTATACAATCGTTCAAGTGTTGATCGGGGAAAATGCCTAGCCTCGTTTGTTAGATAAAGTACAGTGCTTGCACTGAGTTCAAGATCTCCGAAAACTGATTCCATAGCTTCTTGAACATAACCACGCTCAAATAATCTAGCGAAACTGGAGAATTCAGTACGTCCCAGTATAAGTCTACCGTCTAACAGAGACATGGAAGTATCTCTAAAAATTGCTCTTAATGGAGCATGTTCGATAGAATTAACTAATGTGTTGCGCACTGAACCAAGTGATGTAATGGCGCCATCAGTGTGCGCAATTTCTGTAATTGCCCTTGCTAAACTCATTTTGTTTAGAGTCCTTTAAGTTACTTATTTGGAAGAGAAAATACCTAAATAACATACAAAATAGGGACAGAGTACAAAAACAATAGGGACAGAGTACAAAAACTATAGGGACAGAGTACAAAATAGGGACAGAGTTTAAAACAATCGCGTCATCGGGCATGAAACGTCACTTCTGACGACATAGTTCGGTTTTATTTACTTCGTGTAATTTTTCAAACTTCATTACTCAAATAATCGGATTATATGTATGGGTATTTTCTATCTTTACACTGCATGTATATACACATGTATGTATATGCATATGTATCTGGTACCAACACATTTGTTGTTATCTGTGAATACTCTTGGTAAGTTTTTACCGAATAGTCGTTTCAAATTCAGTATCTCAGTTTTAGTTTTCGGAGCTAGACCATTAGTTTGTGTTTCTGACGTTTAAAAAAAATAGAAAGGTATGTATAGAATTATCTATAAGTCAAAATTAAATATATACTGTAGAAACTAGTATGTAAACAGAAACTAAACAAGAATGAGAATGAAACTGAGGGAAATGTGATTGAGGGAATGAAATTGAGGAGAATGAAAAGTCTGAACACAATAAAAACTGATATTATGAAAGGAGGGAAAAGAGATATATTTATATGGAAATCATTCGTGGTGGTTGATGAGAATAGGATGGTGGTTGATGATGAGAATATGATGGTGGTGGCGGAGCAGGTATGACTTTTTGTGAATCTATCATTCGTGCTGATGATTTTGAGTCTATGCTTAAGGTATCTAGATTGAAATCGCTATCAACTGGAATGTCTTGTTGTCTAGTAACTCGTTTGAGGTATATAAGAAAGATTATGCCACCAATCAATGCAGCAATACTAGCAAAGATTGCAACTCCTATCATTATGCTCTTAAATATTTCAAATGTAGAACTAGCTGCGTCTGAGATTCCATGGGCTAGCAGATATGCCAACTCAGCTACGGCGTCCGCATACGTAGCCTCTCTGCATTCGTAGTGTACATTCGATGGAATTAAATGTCTATCGGGTATGTAGTTAATGTCATTTACATCGTTATTTCCCGAATTACACATGTAGCCTGGTAGTATGGGGGACGTTTTTGTGGTCGGTGGACAAGTTTTAGTATTTTTTGCGTCTTGTTGTGCTGGCGTCAAATCTTCTATTAGACACATTCGACTATTTGTAGTATGTCCGTTACATGTCAAATGAAACACTTTGCATACCTTCACTGAACCATCTTCAGTTATGTGAAAACGACGACAGCCACTAATCTCACGTCGATATTGTTCGACTGCGCCCCAAACGGCGGCCGTTGTTGTGCCAGTTATTAATATTGTAGCAGACATACCTACCAAAGCCGTTGCTGTTAAAGCTGACTTTTGAATAATTGTAAAGTGTTGGTGCATAACCGCATCTTTGGACACTATATCTTTGGCCTCATCTAATGATAAACCTTTCTTGTCTAGTTTAGCAAAGTTTTTTGTTTTAAAACTATGAATGTCTCGAACCAGTGCTTGCGCATTTTTGTTTCCAATTTTGGCTATACCTGGACGGACATATGCTGTTGGTCGTCTGGTTATAAGCACTTTGCCCAGGTTAGCGGTATTATGAGCTATATGTTGAAACTTTGTACCTATTCCATTCATCGTGGTCAAATGAGGCTTAGGTAGTTTGTGAAATATATTAGGAACTCTCATTCTTTAATTGATTGTGTTCCTGGACGGATCGTCCTTTAATAAAATGTTGAAATCGATCGAAAAGCGTCGTGCCGAAGCAGCTAACGTATCAAATAAACGATATTGTTTGGAAAGCCAAAATAGACTGGGTAAATCTATATTAAGTCGCTATAGTCTGTGTAATTGATTACTCTTATATTTTTAGGAGTTTTGTCGTGTAATGTATCACCATATAGAAAGTATGAAAACAAGTCCAGTAATATGACTGCCTATAGAACTACTCTTCCAGAGATTCAAAGACTAACCATTCGACTACTACCAGATGATAGTATTCCCAAACCTACACCCAAGCTACTTAATCTGCCTACATCATTTAATAACGAAAATATTGAGTTTAAAGAAAACAATCATTTGTATGTGTTTCATCATCCGCATAATCAACCAGTGCAAGCTAAATTCAGTGTTACTCAATTTATAGAACAGCATTTTAATTTCGGTGGATTCAATGCGCCTATAATAGCTGCCAACATGATTGCAAAAAAAAATTATCAGCGTAATCCTGTCTACGATTTTGTTCCTCGCGACCGTGATGATGATTTTAATACTCAACTTGTGTTAAAGTCATGGGAAACAAAAAAACTGTATGCCTGCAATATGGGTACGGCAATGCATCTAATGATTGAAGAGTATTTTCAGACTGGCGAATTTCGCAATAATCCGTTATTGTGTGCCGAACGAAAAAGCTTCATTCAATTCCTGTGTGACCATCAAAAAAAACTAACAATATATGGAGTTGAAATGCGACTTTTTGATCAATATCTATCTCTAGCCGGTAGTATAGATGCACTTTTCACTGATCAAAAAACAGGAGAGTATATTTTAGTTGATTGGAAGCGATGCGGAATCAAATCCTATATGAAACGTACAAAATGCGACCAGTATGGCATCTATTATAGTGACTCCAAATTAAAAAAATACATTTTTCAGCTGAATGTATATCGCAACATCATCGAAGTTATATATAAAAAGCATATTAGCAAAATGTATTTGTATGTTTTTGACATAAACGATACTGATGGATATAAACTGCTTGATATTGAAAGACTGTCTTTTGTGGATGATTTCATGCACAATCAAAGACTCTTGATGTCACAAACAACTTCTGAATTAAACAATAGCAGCCTAGTCGATGACATTCCTGATTGCAGCTTAGTCGATGACACAACCGAATTTGAAGTAGCCACATGTATAATAAAAAATAAATAATAAAACAAAAAAAATAAATCTAAATTTTGTACTAAAGTATTGGTTTTTAATTAATATCACAATTTGTCTTTTATTGTTTAGTATCACAATGTGTACACATATCACAATTTGTCTTTTATTGTTTTGTATATCAGTTTGTTTTTTGTCTTTTGCATATCATATCAGTTTTTGTTTGTTTTTACTGGTAGTTGTATGTGACCGCTTCTCCTGGTGTTAGATTACTAAACACCAGCAGATCATTTTGTTTAGGAACTTGCAGTATATCAATTACATTAAATGGAGATTGTTTTATTTCGGTGGAAGGTTTGTTGGATACTACAAGCACTTCTTTCGTATTGCGATTTGTAATCATTATGTGTTGAAGATTCATAGTAATGTAGAAGTCATGGCTGTTGTCATAACTATACTTGAAGTTTTCTGCGTCAATTACAATTGGTCGTTTGCTGGGTTGTCCTGCTGGAGTTAGAGGTCCCATGTTAAACGCAACAATTGTATCTTTTTTGGTTAGAGCTAATTTCTGGTATGTAACCTTGTGCGAATTACGTATAGTGGTATGTTCTTTTTCTGATAGCGATTTGGGTATTAGTAGCTCGAATTGATTAGCTTGTTTGTAATAGGCATTGGTAATTATGAATGAGTGAGGTATGGTAATATTGAAGTTAGCTATTGCTATACCATCAGGGGTGCATACCATATTAACATATTGAGTTACTGGTGAATCTAAAGGTTTAAATGATACACTATATTTGTATGTACCACAGAGAAAATGGATCTTTGTTTTGTTGTCGCGATAGATGTACTCGAGCTTTTCCTCTAATTTGACGAGTGGATTCAAGTGACCGGCATCTATTATAATACCTAAATGTAGTGAACTTAGAGTGTTGTATGGATTATTCTCGCTGTATATGTTCATACTGTTACTAAGATTTTTTGCATTGTTATGGTCCATTAGCAAATCATAATCTTTAAACGAAATGTATGTCTTCTGATCTCCGACTAGACCGACGTCAATCTGTTCTTTTGGATTGTAATTTGTAGAGGAGAGTTTAGACGCCAACTCTAAAGTCTTATTCACTCTAAATGTCTGATTGTTAATTGATGAGTAATCTGTATTGTAACGATATGCAGCGTTCAGGATCTTCTTGTGAATTAATTTGCTGGATGGTATATTTGTCATTGCGTTGATAATTATTAGATAGATTGTCGCATCAATATATCTATACACATCATCGAAAGTGTTTGGTACTGGCCAGTCGGATATTTTGTATGATTTTTGAGTTAGTAGATTGCGTATGATCAAAAGTACTTCATTGCACGCTCTCTTTCGATAGTCAGTAGTATCAATGGGTTCGAAATTCTTAAGTTCTTTAATAATGAATGGATAGGAATCACGCAATAGACTACTAATCAATAACGGACTGTAGATGCAGCAGAAAATAGTTGTTTCGATGAAGATTTGATTTGACCATAAGTTTGACAGAGACTTTGAACTCTGGCATGTTTCATCTAGTTTCGCAATCAAGGAATGTATGTTTTTGTTGTTGTTAATTGACTGTGTTATATAGGTTAAGATTGCCTGTAAGTTTAACTCACTTAACTTTGACCAGTTGTTTACGTCGATGTCATCTAAAGTGGGCTGAGCAGATTTCTTAAATATTTGTGTATTGTCTTTAAATGTTTCGCGGACTATGCGCCATTTCTTTTGGAAGTGATCGCGAATATCGACTGATGGATCAATTTCCATTGACTTTTCATCGAGTTCGCTATCTTGTTCAACAGGTAACTGTGGATAAATAGATACAGGAGCTGTAGGAGCTGATGGAGCTGATGGAGCAGGTGGAGCTGGAGTTACTACAGGAGCTGGAGGAGCTGATGGAGCTGGAGGAGCTGATGGAGCTGATGGAGCTGATGGAGCTGGAGGAGCTGATGGAGCTGGTGTTGAAATAGGAACTACAGGGGTTAATGGAGCCGTAGGTGTTAGAGTTGTTATAGGAGCTAAGGCTGATTGAGTTATAGGAGCTAAGGCTGATGTTAACTGTTGTTGCTGTTTCTTCATTTCTTCGTGCCTGATGGTTAAAGTAGATAGCTCAGTCTGTAATGCAGCGATTGATTTGTTTAATCTATCGACTTCTTCTTCAGCTCTTTTATGGTCTTCAGTCAGCGTTTGTTTGTTTGTGTTATATTGGCTAATCTCATTCTTCACTCTAGTTAATTCTAAATTTTCTCTAAAGATCATATTACGTAGATTAGTCTCATTAAAGGCAATTTTGTTTTTGTGAGATTCTAGAGTATTGGTTAAGGACTCATTTAGATCAACTGCTTTCTGGTGGTCGTCTCTTAGCTTCTGTAAGTCTGCTGTACTTTTCTTCAATTCTTCTGCATTTGACCTGGATACTCGGTTGTATTCATCAGTCTTGTCTTGCATATCTTTTTCGTGACTACTAATGATTGCGAGTTTTTCTCTTTCTTTGTCAGCGAGAGCATCCTTATGAGATGTTTTCAACTCGGTCAGATCTCTATTCTTTTTCCTCATGTCGTTTTCGTGATCCTTCACCAGCTTTCTTTTTTCTTCTTCTTTTTCCTCAATCTGCTCTTTATGTTTCGTAACTAATTCCTCATAAATTAAAGTCATTTCCTTAATCACGTCTTTGTGATCATCTGCTAGTTGTTTCTTGTTTTTAGTTTTCTTCTCTAATTCTTTCTTTTGCTCCTTAAGTAACTTCTCAATTGATTCTTCAATTGATTCTACTTCAGCCTTTTGATCTTCAATCAACTTTTCTTTCTCTTCTTTTAGGTTTTTTAACTTCTTAGCATGTTCGTTTTTAGCATTAGAGATGTCACTATCTAGCTTGGAGATTTCATCTTCAAACTTTTTAATATCAACCTTTTGTTCAGCGTGTTTGTCTGATAGTTTTGTCCTAAGTTCATTTAGTCTGTCAGATTCTTTTTTATTGGTTTCTTCTAACTTTGTAATTTCAGAGTCAAGGTCTTCATTAGCTTTTTTGTAATCAGCCTCTTTTTTCTGATTGGATTTCCTGCGTTTTTCAATATCCTGCTCGTCACGTAAAAGATTAGCCTCTTTTGTTGATAAAGCAATTAAATCTCGTTGTACTGATGTCGATCGATTTTCCAGTTCTTTTTGCTTTTCGGTTTTATTTGTTTCGAGTTCAGACATTTTCTGTGCATACTCCTTGTTGTATTGTTTAATTTCATCTTCGATCTTTTGCAATTTTGTTTTATAGGTATCTAATTCTAACTGTTTCTTTTGTAAGTCATCATCGCTACCAACTATTTGTTCTAGTGCTGATATATCACTTGTGTACTGTTTTATTTTGAGGTCATATTTTGTTTTCTTTGCTTCATGAGTCAATTCAATAGCTCCTTTCTGTTTTTCTAGTTCTTCGATCTGACGCTGGTATTCCAATTGTTCTTTTTTATTGTCCTCTTGTAATCTGTTAATTTCATTTGTGTGTGTCTCTACCAGATTTTCATAGTCACTTCGATCTTTCACGACTTGTAATTCGAGAGCCTTTAGTTCCTCGTTGTTTCTATCTAGGTCTTTTTGATGGTCTTTTGCCATGGTTTCTTTTTTCATATGGATTTCATTGATCTTGGTCAAACGTTCAAGGGATTCGCTAAGAACAGTACTCTCTAGATTTTGTATTAACGTATCATAATCTCTGGACAAGTTCTCGTATTTACTTTTTTCCGCCATATAGGCTGTACGTTTCTGATCCGTAACTTTGGCCAAGTCCAGAATATTGGCATCAATCTGTTCTCGTAATTGAATAATCTGAGCTAATTGTTGAGTTTTAGTTGTATTGTCATTTTCTGTTTGGTTTACAACTTCCTGTAATCTGTTAATCATATCCGTGTCATCTGCTGATGTGTATAATAGAGGACTCGCTGTTGGTGATCCTGGAGATACAAGCTTTGGTGTAGAATTTGGCTTTGATTTCTTTGAGTGATGGTGTGGCGGTGGTGTGTTTGGAATTAGATTGGGTAATTTTAGTCGATGTTGTTTTTTAGGGGCTAGAGCGGTGTTTGTACTGTCAACATGATTTGTAGAACGTTTTCTAACCCACAATAAGCAGCATAAAAGGACACATACTGCACCTATTATTGGGACTAAAAAATTGAGTTTAATCATTTAAAATGACGTCACTAATAACCGGATATAATCAATGTATTGCACCTAATTTCTTACGAGAATTGAATCGATACACTGGTCTAACGCCTATGCAAAAAAAGGAATATATGGAAATAGGGCTAGCTTATTCTCAGCGTAATTCTTTACATCTAAAGAAATTCAACTATCCATACAAATCTCGTACTGTTTTCAATGGTCAAAGACGAGGTACAAAGTTTGTTCGAACAGCTCGTCTTTTTAATGCCAAATCATATCTAGCCTATTCAAATAGTCCTAGATTTATTCGCAATCTACCAGCCATCTATGAGGATGAATTTACACTACCCAAAATCAGCGGTGTTACTGTTAACGATCTGTTTGGTGTAACATATGGCCAAAAACCTAGACTGGCAGGTATTTCGAATAATAACAATGAGGAGTATGAAGAAATAGCAGACATGATAAGAAACAAAATTTCTGAACTTGACTCTCTAAATTCGTATATATTTAAAAGATATCGTCCCTCTATTATACGATTGATTCGCACATTCGGTATTGTAGACTATGATTTTCTTCATTCTCAACCTGTGACTCCGCTACGAGGTCTAACACCAACTCAGCTAGCTCAAGCAGAAGCAGATGCCGACGCTAATATCATAGAGACTGCATCTTCCGGACTATTCGGTGCTCCCAATCAATTACTTGTAGTAAACTCTCCAGCTCCTGCTCAAACACCTGCTCAAATACTTGAAGAAGTTCCATTAGACCAAAATATGGA